>JACEFZ010004738.1:770000-805603 GCA_014155875.1 Cepaea nemoralis
AAGAAAAGTCCTGGGAAGTAAAGGTGACCACTGCAATACTGACCTCAAGACCCATCGAGTGCCAACTGGTTTATATATGACACACAATACTGACCACATGACCCATCGAATGCCGATTGGTTTATTTTTGACACGCAATACTGACCACATGACCCATCGAGTGCCGATTGGTTTAGATATGACACGCAATACTGACCACATGACCCATCGAATGCCGACTGGTTTATATATGACACGCAATACTGACCACATGACCCATCGAGTGCCGACTGGTTTATATATGACACGCAATACTGACCACATGACCCATCAAGTGCCGATTGGTTTATATATGACACGCAATACTGACCACATGACCCATTGAGTGCCGATTGGTTTATATATGACACGCAATACTGACCACATGACCCATCGAGTGCCGATTGGTTTATATATGACACGCAATACTGACCACATGACCCATCGAGTGCCGATTGGTTTATATATGACACGCAATACTGACCACATGACCCATCGAGTGCCGATTGGTTTATATATGACACGCAATACTGACCACATGACCCATCGAGTGCCGATTGGTTTATATATGACACGCAATACTGACCACATGACCCATCAAGTGCTGACTGGTTTATATATGACACGCAATACTGACCACATGACCCATCGAGTGCCGATTGGTTTATATATGACACGCAATACTGACCACATGACCCATCGAGTGCCGATTGGTTTATATATGACACGCAATACTGACCACATGACCCATCGAGTGCCGATTGGTTTATATATGACACGCAATACTGACCACATGACCCATCAAGTGCTGACTGGTTTATATATGACACGCAATACTGACCACATGACCCATCGAGTGCCGATTGGTTTATATATGACACGCAATACTGACCACATGACCCATCGAGTGCCGATTGGTTTATATATGACACGCAATACTGACCACATGACACATCGAGTGCCGACTGGTTTATATATGACACGCAATACTGACCACATGACCCATCGAGTGCCGATTGGTTTATATATGACACGCAATACTGACCACATGACCCATCGAGTGCCGATTGGTTTATATATGTCACGCAATACTGACCACATGACCCATCGAGTGCTGATTGGTTTATATATGACACGCAATACTGACCACATGACCCATCGAGTGCCGATTGGTTTATATATGACACGCAATACTGACCACATGACCCATTGAGTGCCGACTGGTTTATATATGACACACAATACTGACCACATGACCTATCGAGTGCCGACTGGTTTATGTATGACACGCAATACTGACCACATGACCCATTGAATGCTGACTGGTTTATGTATGACACGCAATACTGACCACATGACCCATCGAGTGCCGATTGGTTTATATATGACATGCAATACTGACCACATAACCCATCGATTGCCGATTGGTTTATATATGACATGTAATACTGACCACATGACCCATCGGGGGCCAATTAGTTTATATATGACACACAATACCATGCTTACATCTCAGGCTGGGTGTCATGTGGTCGAATCCCCATTGCAGTGCAGATTTTTCAACGACTTCAACTGGTATTTCTCCATGCCACTGTCCTAGTCCAAACAGAATCCTTTCTCTCGGGCTGTCTCTGCCTCTTCTGCTGATGATATTTCCAGTCATCCGGATGTTTTCCAAAGCCTTTCTTCTCATTACATGACCAAAGAAGATTTCTTCTTTTCTTCTTCTTCTGCCTCCATGGTGTTCTCAATGCTTCTGTGTTATTATTCTTCCCTATCCATGACATGCTGGCTTCCTGGCCTAGAGGTTAGCGACTTTTCTCCATAATCTCGTATACTCTCGTAGGTAACGTGACGACGGTGAGAATCAGCAGTGGTTCGAATCGCGTCTGTAACTTACGGGGTATGTGAGCCGGCCGCTCAGAAAACAATGGTAAACTACTGAGCGTAATCTTGCCAAGAAATCAACAATCAGCTGAAAGATGCTGATGTTGACAGCGATGTCCAGTAAAGGATATGCAAAACATTTTGTTTATCCATGACTTTCTCAACATTCTTCTCAAAAACCATCTCCAACATAACCAGTTAATGCATTTTGGGGAAAAAATTATACAGGGAACAGATGAAAGCAAGTGACAAAAGAGCAGACAACAGAAATCCTGGACTTAAAACATATAAGAATGGACCAGCTACAGGGCTGCCAGACTTATAAGTATTGCTGAAGACAGGAAGCAATGGATAATCTTCAGTGTTACCTCTTTCAGTATCAGAGGATATCAACCTCTGTCCAAGGAGGGAAATTATATCAACAAAATCAAATGTGTTTTACTTTCACAGGGCACAAATATTCATTAGAGCTGTCACCACCCTATGCCAGAACATGTGGACATTTGGGTGCAAAAATGAGATCATTTGGGTGCAAATATGATGAAATTTGGGTGCAAAAATGAGGTCATTTGGGTGCAACTATGAGGACATTTGGGTGCAAATATTAAGACTTTTGAGGGTGCCCTGTGATACCAAAAGATATCTTTACATTATCTTAATTACTCACTCGATGCGTTTGATGAAAAAGGTGTTCAGGCCCTTAAGGTGTTTCTTTTCTGCTTGCAAAAATAGAGCTGTGCAATTCGCTTCCTGATTTCTAAGCATTTCTGGAATTGCGCTTTTTAAGGCCTGGTGTTTTAAGACATAGTTTTCTCTTTTCAGGGAGTGGTTCATCGGCAGTTGACATGACATTGAGTGCATCCATCTCTCTTGTGCATCTCTTCTTTAAAATATTGTACCTTCCACCCTTGTTATGGGCGGAGTGTAGTCTAATTATGATTGGCTCTTTCCTAAGTTTGTCTTTGCAACCTAGCCTCTTTCAAAATATTTAGATTACTCATTTTGACTGTCCAAGTAATTTTTCAGCGTTCTTATATAAAACCACATTTCTAAAGCTTCTATTAGAATCTTTGCTTATTTACTCATTCTTCTTCTTTTTCCTACAAAAAGATACAAAAGAATTTTAAAGATGGGATGAAAAAGTCAAACTGCACAAATAAAATGCCAAGAACTCAGAAAGTGTGACAAGACTCCCAAATATTTGTGTTCTTGTGGGGGAAAAAATAACACTTTGCTAACCTTAGCAATGGTATGGAACAGATGATTTTCAAATTTCAAAAGCCAAATTTCTGGACATTTTCAGAATGTTATTATACATTTCTCCTGGACAGTCTGTGGTGTGTAAAATTTGAGAAAATACCCGGAAAAATGAAGATAGTTTTTTTTTTTTTTTTTGCATATTCCTTATAGGACGTTGCAATCAACATCAGCATTTTTCAGCTGCTGTTGATGTACTAGGCAAGATTACGCTCAGTAGTTTGCCATTGCTTTCTGAGCAGCTGGCTCACATACCCCGTAAGTTACCAACGCTACCGGTTACGTTACTCACGAGAATATACAGGATTACGGAGAAAGATGTTAACCCCTAGGCCAGGGAAAAGTTAGATGCTTATCCTTTACAGGACGTAGCAGTAAACCCCAGCATTTTATGGTTGGCAGCCTTAAATATACACACATTCTAAAATATCAGATGTCCAGGAAAATGATATGGTTAGCAGTCCTAAATATACACAAATTGTGAAACATAAATAGGTTGTCAGTGTTCTTAAGCATGTTCTGGCCAAACTTAAGGCGTACAATATCAAGTAATGTTTTGTAGTGTCCATATAGAATACATCTTATATCTTAACATAGCAAAAACAAAGATAACGCATACAGATAAATTAAAACTATTATGGAGAAAGAAATATGTGTTCATGAGGAGGTGGTGAAAAATGTTTAATATCTTAGGTTATTAATTACCAACAATGGTGACACAATGAAAGAAATTAAAAGACGAATATCTATTGCTGTTCAAAAACTAACACAACTTAATAAATTGTGGTGTGGGACAAATAGACCTACAAACATTCAATATTTAATAGCATGCCACGTTCCCATTGCAACATATGCCTGATACCAAGTTTGTCAGTGAGACCGGGACACTTACTAAAAAAGCTGAACAGCGCATAAATGCCTTTGAATATGAATGTTATAGACGGGTTTTAAGAATATCTTGGATATAGAAAAGAACAAATGCTTCCATATGACAAGATCTGAATATTGAAGAAGTTAGCTACTAAAGATGATAAAAACAAAGAAAATTAAAATATTTTGGTCACTTGAAACGTCATGAATGTTTGGAAAGAACAATAATGGAGGGGTATTCACCCGGGAAGAGATGAAGAGGAAGGCCAAAGAAAAGATGAGTGCAAGATGTGGCATATGATCCCCAGATGGGTGTATCGGATGCGGGACATCTTGCTTATGACTGAGAAGTTTTCCGGAAGGTTGTTATGGGAGCGAGGTTCTGCAAAGGACATGCTAATGAATGAATTAATTAATTAATTAATTAATGTAGACTAGCCAATCACAATAGGTGTGCTACTTAACACAGAGAGAATTCATAAGTGCAACATGGCTCTCCCATGATTTTTAAATAGGGTTAGGTGATAGAAGAAAGAAAAATAGCAAGAAGAAGAAACGAAGGTGATGTAAATTTTTTTTTTTTTTTTTGCGTATCCTTTACGGGATGTTGCAGTCAACACCAGCTTTTTTCAGCTGCTGTTGATGTACTAGGCAAGTGTTACGTTCAGTAATTTGCCATTGCTTTCTGAACGACCGGCTTCCATACCAGCACGTTATAACACAACGTGACATGGTCTGCTGCACAAATCCGTCGCAGCTGAGCTTCAAACGCCTGGTACCCGGCTCACAAACCGCGTTCGCAAGCCTTTGGATGTAAACTAAACACACAATAAACAACACACCCTGCCATATTCCATGTAGGCATGCATGACTTGAGAGCTGTCCTTGCCATACTCTTCTTCCATAAGCTCAATTGTTTTGTCATATTTCTCGCTTGCTAGTGCATATTTCTTCTGCTTTGCATACAGCCTGAAAAGATTCAAATATCACCACATACTGAATTATAGACACAACATCCTTGGACCATAACACACGGAGATGCACGGTAGGAAATCACATTTTTATGGGCATTCCCTTGCTTTGATCTCAAGCATAGTCCATACACATGCTACTATTTGTAGTTTACTGGATTTAGTTTTATGTGTGGATTAGCTTTCCATATTACACATGTTCTTCACCATCAGGGGAACCTACTCCAACTTCAGATGTAATTTACATCCCCAAGGCAAGGACGAGAAGTCCTTGAAACATTTGAGTCAAATTGACCGGTGTAGGGGTTGAACCCGCTACCTTGACATCAGCACACCAGATGTATAAGAACGATCGGTCTTATCCATTCAGCCATGCTGACCTCCAGAAATCATCATGAAATTGGTGAAAGGAGAGGAGACTCTTTTGTTGCCCTTACCCCCAACTGGGACATAGGCCTCAACCAACTCACACACACACACCCCCCACCTGTTGCTATCTCCTGCAGCTCAGTCCACATTCTCCCCAAATCACTAACTGGCTCAGTGCCAACACAAGATAGGTTTGGACCAACCATGGTGCACAATCAAATTAAATTAACAAGTATTATAATGATAATGTCCGTTCTCTGAGCACTGAAATTGTGGGAGATGTCACAAACAAAACAAATAGCATGATGAACCGTTTATGGTGATATATCGTCCTTCTGTCCTAATGGGAGGTTACATTTGTGATAATTTTGTACTGGATCAGTATACCTCTGTCTTCAATTCTTGTAAGTTGTCGACTCTTCCACTTGCCTGGTGAGTTCCCGACAAGGGCCCTTCTAGATAAACTATCCGCAGTGTCCTACCCAGTGCCAGCGTCTTTTCCTCACCTCTTGGTTCACTGGGGTTTCTTTAGTTCTCTCCATGAGCTCTTGTCCTACCCAGTGCTAGCGTCTTTTCCTCACCTCTTGATTCACTGGAGTTTCTTTAGTTCTCTCCATGAGCTCTTGTCCTACCCAGTGCTAGCGTCTTTTCCCCACCTCTTGATTCACTGGAGTTTCTTTAGTTCTCTCCATGAGCTCTTATCCTACCCAGTGCTAGCGTCTTTTCCCCACCTCTTGGTTCACTGGAGTTTCTTTAGTTCTCTCCATGAGCTCTTGTCCTACCCAGTGCTAGCGTCTTTTCCCCACCTCTTGATTCACTGGAGTTTCTTTAGTTCTCTCCATGAGCTCTACATCAGTGATTCAGTCATACCATTTTAGTCCCACTATTCTATGCAGGCATCAGGTAATTAATGTTTGTAGCTTATTATTCATTCTTTGTTGTCTTTCTGAAAGAAGATTACTACAACAAATAAATGAGAAAAGAATGGGAACCTCCAAAAAGAACTCAAGGCACATGTCTAATATCGCAATAGGGATATGTTGCTAGACCCATTATTTTTGTAGACTAATTGGCACTTTGGTCATGTGATGAGAAGAGAGGTATTAGAGAACATAGTGACAACTGGAAAGATCGAGGGGAAGAGAGGCAGAGGTAAACTAATAGAAATTATGCTGGAAGGATTGAGACGGTGGCATGGAGGAATATCAGCAGCAGAGTTGATCCAGAACACCAAAGACCGAGATCTGTGGAGAGACATGAACGCCTAAGCCAGCTAGCAGGGAATTTGATGATGATGAATCGACACTCGTGGGGGCGATGTGGTCAGTATCATGCTGACTGCCCGTACTTCCCAAGACACTTCCTGTAAACCATCGCTTCTGCTCATAGGGAATATCAACCCTTTGCAAGGTATGTCTGAAGTAGGCTATAGTATTGCACTGTTTCACTAGATCTGTGAATCGTGGACAAGGATGCACAAATAAGATCATATGTGAATGCTTCACAAATTCTTAACCCTCTGGAGGTTGGACAATTTAATGTCTTCAATATACTGCTCTGACATTTTCAAAATTGGAAAACATACCCACAACAGAATATTCATAGTACATAATGAGTTAATGTGGCCAACAAGATTCCTGGTCTTATTTATTTCTTCCATCTGGCTTCCCTAAGACTCTCATACCAAGTTTGCCAGTTGTCACCAAGTTTGCCAAGTTTATTTTTTTCCTCATCACTTTTACTAAAAACACCTTTACTATGTCTAATCAGTTTACGGCTTTCATTTGTTTCTTGAAGGACTGTCAAATTCATTTTCTGTTTCTCCAAGGTATTTGCATTTCCCTCAGAAGCCATATGTCTGTTGCCATTTGATGTTTCTCAGCTTGATTGAAATATTGTATTGTCCATGTTTCACATGCATACAAAAGTATAGGTTCTATAAAGCATTTTAACACACTTTTTTTTTTGCTGCTAATGATGGCGTCTTAGTAGTTCTTATGTTGTCCTTTGGAGAAAAAAAAAACACCTTTGTAATGCAATAATAACACACACATGCAAAAACGATTTGACATATTTTTCACATATGTTGTCCTTGATTTGTGTAACATACCTGGCCATGGCTTGGTACAGCAAAATATCCAGCTGGTTGCATTCTTTGTCTGTCACACACGATAGCTTGCTACGTTCCTGAGAAATTCTATCAGCTTTCTGCAGGGCTTTCTCAGCATCACCGTACCTTGTAGTTAATTAAGGAGTATGACATACACAACACATTTCCATTTTTCCGATAACAGCTTGCACACATTTTTCTACTAATTTTGGTAGACAAATCTAGGGAAATTGTTTTCAAGTTTTTACATAGAAAGACTTTAGGCTAGAAGGCAAGAAAGTGTGTTCCCAGACAATTCTCAAGACATTTTGTAAATTGTTGGGTACTCATTGTATGAGACTGCGTGGACCCCAGTGCTGTATATGTCAGAAAAAAAATTCTGCCACCTCTGGGGATTGAACCTGTACCACTGCGTCACAACAGCTCCATCCTGAGACTACGGTAAGGATACTTCTTCAACGCTGTGCTGGCTTGCCCCATCACGCGATATATCTTGATGAGAACATGAAACAGGTCCGCCTTTTCCTCCACCGAAGATGCTGTGTGACTTCCATGGAGCATGATGGAGCGAGCATTGTCCGAATGGTACTCTGCTTGTGTGTAGTATGCTAGAAAGTGGGAAGTTTACACAGTGGTAATTAGCATGATCAGACTAGTGATTAAATATAATAACAACTCATGTCTATTATAATGTGATCCTGTTATAATGTGATGCTATGATAATGTGATCCTATTATAATGTGATACTATGATAATGTGATCCCTTTATAATGTGATACTATGATCCTATTATAATGTGATGCTATTATAATGTGATGCTATTATAATGTGATGTTATTATAATGTGATGCTATTATAATGTGATCCTGTTATAATGTTATATTATTAAATGATTCAATGATAATGTGATCCTACAATAATTAGGCCCTATGATAATATGATCCTTTAATAATGTGATCCTATTATGAAATGGTTCTATGATAATGTGGTCCAATGAAAATGTAGTCCTGTGATAAAGTGATCCTATGATAATGTGATCCTATTATGAAATAATTCTATGATAATGTGATCCTATTGTTAAATGATTCTATGATAATGTGATCCTATGATAATGTGATCCTATTAGGAAATGATCCTATTATAATGTGATCATATTATGAAATGATCCTATTATAAAGTGATTCTATTAGGAAATGATCCTATTATAATGTGATCCTATTATGAAATGATCCTATTATAATGTGATCCTATTAGGAAATGATCCTATTATAATGTGATCATATTATGAAATGATCCTATTATAAAGTGATTCTATTAGGAAATGATCCTATTATAATGTGATCATATTATGAAATGATCCTATTATAATGTGATCATATTATGAAATGATCCAATTATAATGTGATCATATTATGAAATGATCCTATTATAATGTGATCCTATTATGAAATGATCCTATTATAATGTGATCCTATTATGAAATGATCCAATTATAATGTGATCCTATTATGAAATGATCCAATTATAATGTGATCATATTATGAAATGATTCAATTATAATGTGATCATATTATGAAATAATCCTATGATAATGTGATCCAATGATAATGAAGAGGCCAGCACGGCTAAGAATTTAAAATGATTAAGCTTTCTCTTCAGATGGTGGTGTGGTGGGTTTGTGGCATTTGCCGGTCAGTTGACTCCCAGGGAGCATGATGGAGCTAGCGTTGTCCAAATATTACTCAGCCTGTGTATCGTAAGCTAGAAAGTGGGAAGTTTGCACAGTGGCAATTAGCTTGATCAGACTTGATTAAATTAACATTAACTCATGTCTATTATAATTTGATCCCGTTATAATTTAATCCTATTAAATGTAATCTTACTGTAATGTGATTCTATTATAAAGCTATCTTACTATAATGTAATCCTATCATAATGTGATCCTATGATAATATGATCCTATGGTAATGTGATCCTATGATAATGTGATCCAATTAAAAGTAATCTTATTATAGTGAGATTCTATTATAATGTGATCCTATCAAAAAATTATCTTACTATAATGTAACTCTATGATAATGTGATCCTATGATCAAAAACTAGGTATAGGTAAAAGGAGATATAGTATGAGAAAAGAGTGCGGGAAACGAAGTGGAAAAAACAATGAAAAATATATGCATATGTATCGATACATATGTAAATATACACACATATGTGCATGCATACATACACTCAATGGTGAAGTGGTTAAGCTGTCAGTCCTGTGCTCCAAAGGCATGGGTTATTTTCCAGACTCTCATTCAGTTCACGATTGCAATTTTCTTGGAGACTCCTGGGTGTTGCTGCTGGTTCAAGCTCTGTGGGACACTTTCCACATGCCACTTTACATAAAAAGACCAAGCCATGTTGGATACAACTCAGTGTAATGAAGATCCTCTTTTAAACCCATTTAAACACACAGACACAGTCAACCGGCTTTACTATACCTTTCAAATCCATGTAGGCTTCTCCGAGATTGACCATACTTTGGGCATGTTTCCAGTGGTAGATTCCATACACAATTCTGGAGTAGGCTACACATCTGACGTACTCCTCGATTGCTTTATCTGCCTGGAGTCAGTCACAATGATGTAGTAGAGGAAGTTTGGGTAAATAAACAGAAATCAGCAGAAAGAAGGAAGGAAGGAAGGAAGGAAGGAAGGGAGGGAGGGAGAGAGGGAGGAAGGAAGGAAGGAAGGAAGGAAGGAAGGAAGGAAGGTAGGAAGGAAGGTAGGAAGGAAGGAAGGAAGCTCTGAATATTAAGATTATTATACACATGAAAGACAGTTAGTTAGCTCTTTATGGATGTAGCAGTCAACCCAAGCATTTTTTGGCTTTTCATGACTCCTGGGCAAGTTTAGCGCATTGTACACTGTTCGTGATCTCTTGACAAGTTTACCTTCAGTAGTTTGCCATTGCTTTCTGAACCTAGAGCTTCGATACGTAGTCGAACCCATGACCACCGGGCCTGATTCCCGTGTAGATTGAGGTCACGGAAACTGTGACCTGGCTAGCCAGATTGATAGGGAACTGCTCTGGTAATGTCATGAGCAAGGTCGGGCGCGGGTGCGATACACGAGCTCGTCGCTTGCCAAAGTGAGGAGAAAATTTGGCTACATACCCTTCCTCGCTGCCAGGCCTACACAATCTGATGGTGCTGTTACATCCCACACCCTTGACAGGCAACTACTTCGGGAGGGATACAGTTACTTAGTTGTATTGAAACTATGAGTTAACATTATATCAATAAAATGCGTTAACTAGCAAGTGAATGGAGTTAATTAACTGTCACTGTTGAGTAGAGTTAAGAAACAACATCAAAAACAGAAATCAGAAACAACTCGAGGCATTCCCATAAGTGCTCAGTTCTCATTTTCAACAGCCGGATAGGGTTTCCCGTGGGGGAGGGGGAGGGGAATTAAGATTATTTCAAGATCGCGTTAATACTAGAACCAATTACTTGATATTGTTTTTCATTCCATACTTTACGGTTCTATACTTCTCACCCTTCTGAATTCGTTTTATAACGTAAGTAGAACCGCAAATCACATTGTACGCGCATGTAGACGTATAGACTTGTTCTAGTATGTGTTATTAAATTTAACTTCCATTTTTACCTATACTGTGTTGGGGTCGGGGTTGGGGAAATTTATATGGTGGAAATACGATAGGGGGAATGACGTTCTGAACATATGGTGAAGGGGTGCATGGACCAAAACAAGTTGAGAACCACTGCTCCAGACTATAGTCCATTTGTTTCTCCGCACTATTCACACGCTCGGAAAGTGCCCTCACATCTGTCTTTTCATGCATCAAAGCACCCCTTAATGATACGACACCAGCCAGTCTGTCTGTCTGTTATTTCCAACCACACCAGTGTCCTGAAGAAAAGATCCAGCGAATGCTCGCAACCTGCGATCTCTAAAGCTATGCATTCCATTCTGCACGAATAAGCTAAGCAACTAATGAATTTCTTTTTTAAAGGGTTTTAGAGGTTTAAAGACGAGCGGGTCTACTTCACTGCCCCGGGTTTTATCCCATATGGTTCGGTCTCTTTCCACATGGTCACCTGCCGAAAACATCGCACAAAACGCAAACTCCTTAGCCTCGCCGACGACCCCCAGGAGTCTCCGAGAAAATTTAAATAACTGACGGAGTCCGGAATCGAACCCACAATATTAGGTACGCGAGCCTTTCGCCACGGAGACCCTTGTCATTGTTTTTATGTCACGTGAAAACATACCGTAATGATGTCACTTGTAAATGCCAACTGCTTGTATCACACAGATCTCAGAAAACGACGAACTGTGCGTGGCATCCAGCGTGGATGGGTCCGCTGTCGTATATGACCTGAGCAGGGGACTTAAAACCGGAGTGGTGAAGGTCGACTTGGGCTTAACATCTGTCAGTTTCTGCAGCAATGACCTCCATTTACTCACATGTGGAGGGGACGGGAAAATCTACTTCTGGGAGGTGATTGATTTGAATTGTGTCAGTGTGCTACAGTTTGTTGTAATGTCTGTGTAGCAGTCCTAGCAGTACATCCCTGCATACAGCAGTCAAAAAACAACAGCATTGATCATCATCGTGTAGCAGGTACTTTGCAGGGTGTCACGCTCTTCAATCAATCAATCAATCAATCATTCAATCAAGCAATCAATCAATCAATCAGGTGCCGACTCCACAATGAAGGTTGGCTGCAATGGATATCCAACACTGTCTGTCTCTTGCCCTGACTGTACATTCTGTCAGATTCATGTTCGTCCAACTCTTGATGTTATCTTCCCACTTGTATCGTTGTCTACCTCTTGCTCGCTTGTCCTCAACCTTGCCCTTCGGTATGATTTTTATAAGAGTGTTACGTCTTTTAACGTGGCCGAAATATTTCACTTGCCCGTTTGTCACAATCTCTTTGCAACAGAATAGATTGGATCGTTGTCTAGATCCTGATGCTCCATTCTATATCACTGCAGAGTGTAAGCTGGGTAGCCCCATGTCCCACAACACAAGTCATTACTGTAGTACACATCTATTAGTCACTGAACAAGATTGCGTTTGCGCACAAGAATATCCTTTAATGATGAAATGACACGGAAACAGGCAACATATATAAATCCAGTAAACAGTAATTCCAGAATATATCCTCAGCACAACCTAACAGTCAAATAACACTGCCTTCTCCAGGCCTTCTTAATCTAATCCACCACGACAGTTAACCAGCCACTCTTCCCGGCCCGAACTCACTCGATCCAACCCACTCTGGGTCCAGGCCTCATCTAACTATCCAGTCCCCTGACTCCATACAACACTACTCCCCAGTCCAAGATGTCTGCCTCCCAACAACACTAGCGGGCTGACGCCTCCTCGACTCTCCCCTTAAACTCACTGCCTCCAACCTTCCCCGTCTGTCTTCTTATTTGCCCTTTCCGGGGACCTACCACCCAGCCTCATTTTACCTCCGTCTATTATTTCTCAGGGCCGGTTAGCTTGTTTATATAGTACCACTTTCGCTTAGGTCCATCACGCCCAATGTTAATGAACCCAGGCATGTTACACCGTGTTTTTTTTAATTTCTTTCATCAACTCTCTTTTCATTCCTAGTTTTTCTAGAACCTCTGTATTTAATTGTTTCTGTTTGCTTGAAATACGACATATTCGTCTGTATATACACATCTCCAGGGTCTCTATTCGGCTTTCTAGTTGCTTGTTCAATGTCCAGGGTTCCGCGCCATACAGTAGTGTTGAATTTACGTAACATATGACAATCCTCATATTTAATGCGTTGTTAGTCAGGCGGCCGTAATTCCTCAGGCTCAAGACACCCTTCCCTGTACTGCAAGGTACAACAGGCAGTAGATGAGATATCATAGTTAATATCTCTAGATGTTAATGCTGATTCCATGCTGCTGAAAGCATTTTTGGCCATTCATATTCTCTTTTTGATTTCTATTTCGCTTCTGCCACCACCTGTTATTACATCTCCAAGATAAGAGAACAGCACGACGAAAAGTGTGTCGAACCATTGCCAGTTCCGCTCTCAAGTGCATTTTCAAGCCCAGAGTGTCTGTCCATGCCCGGGTCTACACGCGTGATTATCTCCCCTATCTCGTGTTCCAGGAACATTGTCGTCCATCGCTGCTATTCCCAAACCACTGTGGCATTTAACGTGGCCAAACTATTTCCGGCTGGTAAAAATTAGTTTCATTTTGATGTTAGTGACAGGGCATGCGGGTGTCCAAGGCAATGAGCAGGCTGGCAGGCTTGCAGGTAAGGCTGCTATGGAGGGCGGACGAGCCATGGACCAGGCTGACATACTGACAGTGAATGTTCTGCGAGAAGTAAGACGTTTGCGAGAACCAAGTGATGACTGTGAATCTACAACTATGGTCAGAGTGTGAGAACAACAAGTTAAAATAGTTGTGGCCAAACAAAAACACTATGCAGGAAGCCAAAGATAATTAATAAACCAACACAGAACTGGTGTCGTTAGCCGCTACATGCTGCGGGATTTACTGAGGAGGGGATCTGAGCACTCATGGACTGAATGGTTCGATATGCAACGAGGATTATCTGTCGACTAACTAACTGACTAGCTGTCTGTCACAACTGTCATTTACTGCCTATATAGTATAAGGTGCAGCAGACCGTGTCGCGTTTTGTTTTACCAGTCTGGTATGTGGAGCCGGTCATTCCAGAACGGCAATGTTGCAAATTCTGAACCTAAAACTTGCCTAGTTCCATCAACCGCAGCTGAAATGCTGGTTTTTACTGCAACGTCCTGTAAGGGATATGCAACATTTAAAAAAATGTTTGAAAATATTGCCGATCCAAGTTTTGTATTCACCCTCTGTAAAGTTCATGCAACTTAATAGGTAAATACAAAACTTGGACCGGCAATATTTTCAACACTACACCGTCATTAAAATAACCCTGTATCTCGCATGTATGGTGGGATCACGAGGGGGGGGGGTGGGCGTTGTCTTGAGGCCTGAGAAATTGAGGCAGCCCTGGCTATTGCAGTCGACCGCGAACTCGTGCAGGTTCGTGCTTCTTTTGGCCCCCCAACAGGAACAAATCCACAACTTACCGAGGATTCGAATCCGGGTCTCCCGAAAGAGAATCCGACATTCTAGCCACTCGGCCAGCCGCTCCTCTCTAACTAACAAACTAAACTATTTCAGTTTTCGAGATGTGACGCTGTTTGTTAGCCATTCTTCCATGTTTATCTTATATAGAATGTTCGTATATGTTTACTTTTCTTGGTCCACGATATCCATCTAAATTTTCTGAAACAACTGAAGTTTTAAAAGCCCGATTTTCATTTTAATGATTGCGAAAATGGTCCATGATTCATCCATACGTTGCTACTGGAAATATGTATATTATCAAAAATTGTCGTTTTTTGTTTGTTTGTTTGTTTGTTGTTGTTGTGGGGTGCGCGTTCACTTGCTTTGAACTCAAGCGTAGTCTATGACGGATCTGCGTGCCAAATCTGTGACTCTTTGAAAATACAATTCGTCATTCGTTCATTTAACTCTGCATTGCTGTGACCGGTATGGCCAGTCTACGACTGATTTCTGTTGAACAGCGCCGATCACAATAATTTATTCCGCTGTAGCATTCTTCAGTTACAACAAACCTTGCAATAGATTCCAAAATAAACATTGCCACACAGGTAGTCTGTTCTAGCAGTTACGCCTCGAAACCCGCTGGGTCGGCTAAGATCTCAGACACATTCCCAAACTTTCACGCTTGCCGCTTTCTTCTCCTAGTGTGGAGTTATGTCCCAGTTGGTGACAGTCTGGGAGTCCCACTACCACACAAACAGACTGAGCCTGGCAAGCATCCGATCGACTGCACGACGGGAGGACGGACAGAGAGACATACAGATGACGGGCGAACAGACAGGTAGGCCGGCAGACAGACAGATAGACAGACAGACGGACTGGCGAAGGAACGGATTGATGGAAAGGTGGATGGATGGGTGGATAAATAGATAGATGGATGGATAAGAAGGTATGTAGATAAGTAGGTAGGTAAATAAATAAGTGGCAGTGGAAATGTGGTTTCTGGGGAAAATGCAACGAATGCCATGGGCAGCTAGAAAAATCAATGAGCTCGGCAAAAAAAAAAACACAACGAAAACCGTAAACTTGCTATAGAATTTAGACGAAGACAGTCAAGAATTTTTGGGCGTGTTATGAGAAGAAATAAACTGTAGACCTTGGTGACAACTGGCAAGATTAAGGAGAAAAGACCACAGGGAAGTCAGAGAAATCAATATTTATATAGCTTGGCTGCGTGGAATATTCCAGGCAAAAACAGACTTGATCCACGACTGTGGTGATCGTTAGAGATGGCGAAACATGACCGCCCACGATTGTCGGTATTGCACGCGATGAAGATTAAATAAATAAGTAGCCATGCAGATAAATAGGTAGGTAGGTAGGTTGATAAGTAGGTAGATTGACAGGTAGGTAGGTAGGTAGGTATGTAGGAAGAAACCATACGCTTATTATTTATTAACGATCTATAAAACACACGTTTCATCTTGTTGTATCACTCCCCACAACCCCAATCTCTCCCCACATCTACACACACTGTCACGCTACTATCATACAACAGATAAAGTCGGGCGAGTGTCTGCGTATAGTGGACGGCTGTACCTTCGGTGGAGTCTTCTGTCTCGATGTGGACAAGAAGGATCAAAAACTATTCGCATCTTCAGGAGAAGATCGCCTGGTTAAGGTAAACACACGCACACACATACACACACACACGTACTCCCATACCCAGACACACACACACGCGTACTCACATACTCCCACACACACATCCACACATACACACTTACTGACTCTTGACCTTTGACATGTTAAAAGTTAGTTGCATGTGCTTTACAGCACGTCGCAGTCAACCCCAGAATTTTTGGACTTTTGTGATTTACTAGGCAAGTTTACGTTCAGTAGTTTGCCATTGATTTCTGAACGACCGACGATCAAAAATCAACGCAAGGCGGTCTGTTTCTAAACCGCCTTCAGCTGTGTTTCGAACGCGGTATGCGGGATTGTGAATCACGTTTGTAACACCTGGGCCACAGCGCCGACTCTTAACATGTATGGCACATAAAACTGGAATGTATTCATCCAGACTCTCTCTCTCTCTGTTCATGGAGTTTTTGACAATGAATGCTTACAGTGCGTGAGAAAACGTTACCAACCGAGGCATTTACCTGCAGTATTTGACAATTGAATACCTATTAACCTGAATAATGATCTGGTTACATCCTATTGTCCCTCTCCTTCGATGTGAAGTATCGGAATATGTATTTCTCACCCCAATGGTTTCTGAGATTGAAGAAGGGACAGTCATCGGCGGTACTTCTGCGTGAGTTCGCCAGACACGTGTCTACACCAAGCTCACTAGGATAAACGCAAGCTCTTTCGGGCATCGGTAAAACTGGACACGGATGCACCGGACTTAAGAATGAAAACTCAGTCTTTCAGAAGAGTCAGTGATCAACCAACCAAAATACTCGCGCATTTTGCCCAGGACGGCTTTTATATTTAAACAAGTGTCGGGGTCAGATTAAGTAATTAACCTATATACGAGAGGAAGTCAATAAGGAAGGCACAAATGGCTATAGAAAAATAACTATATATGATAACAACTTGAAACCAGTTTATTTTTATACATACATTGTCCTTTTATTTCTCAACATAATTTCCACCAACATTGATGCACTTATCCCATCGTTTTATCAGTCCTCCCATACCCGCTGCATAGAACTGCGTCCTCTGTTTTCTAAACAGTTACATAAATAAACACACGTAGTATTGTTTGGCGCTCACAGAAGGAAAAGAAGGAAGTAGAGACTAGAGGACACACTAGATAACACAATTTGAAAGCTATAGTTACCGACCGGGATTCGAACCTGTCACCTCCATATGGCGACAGCGCCTCGCTGCAGGAACAAGTGTACTTCGACGCATGACCAACTAGACACTCCAATAAAAGTGTCTTCATTAGTCATATCTATCATACACATGAACCTACAACTATGGAATACGGACAGAATTCGTATCAAACCATTAAGATAGCATTGACCATTGAGGTAGTCTCATAATTTATGTTATATTCTAAACCACGTTTTCATGTCACATTCAATTTCGACGTCATTCGCGAAATGTCTTCCGCCAAGGTAGGTTTTCAGTGTTTATGCAGAGACAGTCCCGTAAAGCGGTGCATAGCTGGGTAGAAAAAGTTACAAGGGCGAGTTAATAAGTAAGTCACACAGTTCTGTTCGATGGCAGGTAAATGAAAACAAAGCACGCAGTTCTTTGCAGCGGGTTTGGGAGGACTGATAAAACGATGGGATAAGTGCATCAATGTTGGTGGAAATTATGTTGAGAATAAAGGGACAATGTATGTATAATAATAAACTGGTTTCAAGTTGTTATCATATTTAGTTATTTTTCTACAGCCATTTGTGACTTATTAACGTACCCTCGTAATTGAAGAAACACCTGGAAGATTTGATTACATAGAGAAAGATTAGACTTGCTCCTATTACTTTTTCTTATTCTTTTTCCTTCTACCTCCTTCACGTACCCCTCCTTCTCCTTCATGTTTTCCTTGGTACTGTTACTATTATCTTTTTCTTCCTCTGCTTCTTCTTTGCCTTTCTTTTTTACTCTAAGAGGTAACTAGAAGTGTGTACACACGCGTACGTGCACAGGCGCACGCACCCCTCCACCCCACCCCCAGCTTCTGACGATTGTTTTGTTCCAGATGTATTAGTGCTACCTTTCCTGTGGAGTAAACTAGGCAGGCCAAGAGAGGGATCATTCTGCATGGTCATCTCATGGTCTCTACAGTTCAGCCCAGGCTTTGTGTTATAGAGAGGTATAACTCCATCCCGCCATAGTCAGTGTAACATCATAACCGTTACGCCAACTCGCCCGCTAGCGCAAGTCTGAGGCCCGGCGGTAATGTGTTTGAAACCCCTTCAATGCGGGAATTTATCGGGTGTATTTTTAATGGATGTGACATGTTTGAAAATATTGCCGGTCCAAGTTTTGTATTCACCCTCTGTAAAGTTCATGCAACATAATAGGTAAATACAAAACATGGACCGGCAATATTTTCAAACACTGCAGTCATTAAAAATACACCCTGTACTTCAGTCCGGTCAATCCAGACTGAAACGGGTACCATGAGATGTTATGGGAAGTTACAAGTGCCAGTGTGATATTGTCCACATCACTCATTGAGTCCCGGTCGGTCTCAAATTATGGGACGGAGGTCGGCATGTCCGAATGGATTCCAATTCCAATTTTCAAAAAAAAATTCCAAATTCGGCCTCGTTCAACCTGCCTCTTCAGCTGTGGTTATTGTTGAGGTCCGTGGTTTTTGTGGGTTCATTCACCCTAATTATTGTCTTGTTAGTCCTATCTCGGACTGGTTATGTTGGTTTGTGTCTGTGACGTCAGCTGGGGGTTGATCGGCAGCTTTCCTTTGTGCTCGTCTCCTCTTGTGGTTTTCTTTGTTGGTGCAGGCTCCTGGCTCGTCTGGCTTGGCTGGGTGCAGTCCTTATAAGGACTCTTTGTTTGATGTTTCGTTATCTTTCGTTTTGTTCTGAGTTTGTGTCAGCTTCTCGTAGTTGCTGTTCTTCATCCATTTGTTTCCAGATGAGTTGCGTTTCCGTATGAAATTTATCTTTCCATGTGCTGAGGTCATGTTCGTATTGTTTGCATCGTAGTCTAGCTTGCTCTTCCCTTTCTTCGTAATCAGCTTCATATATTACTTTCCTCTTGCATAGAGCTAAGCGGGGACTGTCTTCCTCGTCTGTGCTTCCCGTTATCTTCAGGCTCCTCTAGGTCATATTCATCTACCTGGCGGGATGCTGATTTCATCTCGGGTTGCTTAGGTATCGTGGCTGGACTACTGGCTTCTGCTTGCTGTTTCTTATTGGTCTGTGGCTTGGCTCGATCATGCGTCTTTTTGCTCCTTTTTTGTGAATTGTCTTCATCAGATTTCTCGATGTTTTTTTTTGTGGTGCTTCATCTTGCTTCATCTCATTGTTGGTTTGGATTGATGCTGCGTCCTTATCGGCGTTCAATAGTTCTCTTTCGGTCTTGATCATTTGTAGGATTTCCTCGTTTCCTTCTTCATCTTAGCCATGCGCTGCAGTCTCTTGTTTGATGTTGTGCTGGATCTCTTTCATGTAGGCCAGCAGCTTCTCATTAGTCGCTGGTTTGTCGGCTGTCAGCAGTGCCTTGACTTGCTTCTTCAGCTCGTCTATTTGCTTTTGCAGGTGATCTTTTTCCGCTTGTGAGATGTCCGTGGCTGTCTCGCATCGCTTCGTTGTATGGTGTCTTGGTGTTGATGGCGAACTTTAACACATCTCTGTGTCGTTGCAGGTACGTACAGCCCAAGGTATCTTGCTCCATGTTTGCCCAGGCAGTTGGCGCACTTTCTTTTGTTGTTAGGTGCTCGGAAGTCCGTGTCCAGCTTGGCCAGCGGACACTCCTTGATCGACGCAGTAACAGTCCGAATGGATAAGAAGGCGCGTTCTTAAATATCTGTTGTGCTGATACCGAGTTAGCAGGTTCAACAATTACACCGGTCTTTGACTTTGGGACGTAAGTTACAAGTACCTCAGAATTCGGAGTGGGTTTGCCTGGCGAGGAGACTGGTAACAGGGAAAGCTATCCCACACACAGAAATCAGTCCAATGAAGCGAGCGAACGCTAACAAAACATGTATGAGGCAGGCACCATATACCCAGGAAGTCTCATGGCGTGAGAAGAGGTCCTTTACTTTGTTTACATTATAACAAACATATGCTTACACTACATGTTCACAATGACCTATATTTTCCCTAGTTGTGGTGCCTGGACGAAGGCAATGTTTCGCATATAGGAAAAGCTCACAGTGACTTAGTTCTCAAAGTGAAGTTTGGTCCCTGCGGTACTGTTCTGGTTTCAGGGGCCAAGGATGGTTCAATCTGCGTCTGGGACGTGCCCAAGATAGACTGTAGCTAACCATCATGTTGCGGACGCGAAGGCGGGACGAATAGTCTCATAGTCATCCTTCATACAGTCATCATCATCATTCCTACTTTGCCAACTGGCGTAGGCGTTGACGCTTCTCCACAGATGCCAGTCCCTGGTGTTCTGGATCGATACTATTGGTATCTCTCCATGCCAACGTCACAGTCTATCCAGTATCATGTCTCTTGGTATCTCTTCCTGCCAACGTTGCACGTACTCCATCCAGTATCATTTATATTGGTATCTCTCCATGGCAACGTCACAGTCCATCCAGTATCATTTCTCTTGGTATCTCTCCATGCCCACGCCAGTCTGTCCAGTATCATTTCTCTTGGTATCTCTCCATGCCCACGCCAGTCTGTCCAGTATCATTTCTCTTGGTATCTCTCCATGCCCACGCCAGTCTGTCCAGTATCATTTCTCTTGGTATCTCTCCATGCCAACGTCACAGTCCATCCAGTATCATTTCTCTTGGTATCTCTTCGTGACAACTTTGCATGTACTCCATCCAGTATAATTTATATTGGTATCTCTCCATGCCCACGCCACAGTCTATCCAATATAATTTCTCTTGGTATCTCTTCGTGCCAACGTTGCATTTACTCCATCCAGTATCATTTCTCTTGGTATCTCTCCATGCCAACGTCACAGTCCATCCAGTATCATTTCTCTTGGTATCTCCCCATGCTAACGCTGCAGTCCTTCCAGTATCATGTCTCTTGGTATCTCTCCATGCCAACCATGCATGTACTCCATCCAGCATCATTTCTCTTGGTATCTCTCCATGCCAACGCTGCAGTCCTTTCAGTATCATTTCTCTTGGTATCTCTCCATGCCAACGTCTCAGTCCATCCAGTATAATTTCTCTTGGTATCTCTCCATGCCAAAGTCACATTCCATCCAGTATCATTTCTCTTGGTATCTTTCCATGCCAACACTGCAGTCTTCCCAGTATCATTTCTCTTGGTATCTCTCCATGCCAACATCACAGGTCCATCCAGTATCATTTCTCTTGGTATTTTTCCATGTCAATGTCTCTGTCCATCAGTATCATTTCTCTTGGTATCTTTCCATGTCAATGTCTCAGTCCATCCAGTATCATTTCTTTTGGTATCTTTCCATGTCAATGTCTCAGTCCATCCAGTATAATTTCTCTTGGTATCTTTCCATGTCAACGTCTCAGACCATCTAGTATCATTTCTCTTGGTATCTTTCCATGTCAACGTCTCAGTCCATCCAGTATCATTTCTCTTTACCTTCCCCTGCCTCTTCTAGAGCTCATCTTTCCAGTGGCCACAATGTTTCAACGCCTCTCATCTCATTACAGGAGCAGAGAATACTGTTTGTCATCTTCTTATATCTGTATTTACCATCTTATATTTTCCTTTACTTTCTTATATTTGCATGTAATGTTCTACTTGCAGTAGCCTTTTTCGTCCACTCATTGTTAGTTACTCTGTAAGTACAAGGTATTCCCAACATGGCTCTTTCAAACCACATCCCTGTTGCTTCCAAACTCTTCCTAATCTGTTCGCTCACTTTGCTCTACTCACTGCTGTAAGTAGAACAGGTTCTATACAACATTTCTGTACTCTCTTTCTGACATTCAATCCATGAAATGTGGTTTATATACTTCTCACATGTCCAACAAATGTGGTTTATATACTTCTCATATGTCCAAGAAATGTGGTTTATATACTTCACATATGTCCAACAAATGTGGTTTATATACTTCTCATATGTCCAACAAATGTGGTTTATATACTTCTCATCACATGTCCAAAGAATGTGGATTGTCTACTTCTCAAGACATGTCTTAATCATCTGTATCATCTACTTCTCTTAGTGTCCACATATGTAGTTTGTCTACATCTAATATGGGTAACTAGTTCCCTTCACAAGCTGGATTCTTTCAAGGTATCTTTACTACATACAGTATGTATATCTGTTTGCTCTATGTTCTTTTACAGATACATCTCCACAACCTCTAAGTAATTACTTACTAAACTACTGATTGTCTATAATTCACTTCCATACATCTGGATTGGTTTTATATAACTATTAAGATTTATCCTCCCACTTTTAATGACAAAGAATTACATAACATATTCATCTTATCAAATGTCATGAAGATATTAAGTAAACTTACAAATGTTTGTTTGAATTTGAATTGAATATTAAAGTCCACATAACGATCCAGTGTGTTGTTGAGAACTCTGTGGTATCAAATCGTTTTCAGATCTAGGACATGACAAAATTGGAGACTGATTTACTCTTCTTCTTATTAAAGTTATATATCCTTTACAGGACGAAGGAGTCAACTCCAGAAATTATTGGCTGCTTGTGATTCCCGGGCAAGTTTACGTTCAGTATTTTGCCATTGCTTTCTGAACGACCGGCACTTATATCATTGTATGAAAACCAACGCAAGATGGTATGTTCCCAAATAGCCCACAGCTGTGTTTTGAATGAGGTATGCAGGATTATGAATTGTATTCGGAACCCCTTCATCACAGAAGAGCCATTACTCTCCCAAGACATGATGAAATTATAGACTGAAGATGATGATTTGCTTCCATACCAGTGGACAAATACCATCATCATCATGGAGCACAGGTGCTCCGTATAACACTGCTTTCATCATGGTCTGAAGAAAAGATTCTTGATCAGCTGCCAGTTCTCCAACCTCAAGCGGTGTCTGGCGACCATCTCCATGATGGTTGATCCCTCACACACCCTCATGTGGTGTCCTGTTCCCATCTTCGTGATGGTTGATCCCTACCTCACACACCCTCATGCTGTGTCCTGTTTCCATCTTCGTGTTGGTTGATCCCTACCTCACACAACCTCATGCGGTGTCCTGTGCCCACCTCCGTGATGGCTGATCCCTGCCTCACACACCCTCATGTGGCGTCTGTTCCCATCTGCGTATTGGTTGATCCCTACCTCTCCTTTCAGCAACCAGGTCTTCCATCACTGTTCTCTCCAAGCCACTGTGAGGTTTAATACGGCCAAAGTATTTCAATTTCCAGACATGAAACAGTTTATGACTCAGTTTTCTTCAAAGTTCAGATCTGGTAGAATGTCTGTATTTTTCTTCTCCTTGGTCCACGATATACTAAGAACCTTTTTTTAACATTTCAGTTCAAAGGTCTCAGTGTTCCTCTCTGGTGATAACAGAATAGCATACTTGCAGGCTCCCCATACGAGGTGTGCAAGACGTGGGTGTTGACTGAACATCAACATAGGCGACTGTTGTGAATCTTAACATTTTGACCCAGCCCATAAAAGTAACCAGGAAATATCTTGGAAAGTAAAAGTGGCTTGCATGATACCAACCATTTACCCATTAGAGCCACTTGGTCTATAAAAATGTGTCCAGCAACATATGCTCAATGTTATTTTAAGTCCAGTGCTCTTGAAATAGTAGCAAAAGTAAGGACTACGCTTGAGTTTAGAATGAGCGAACGCAGAAAAGAAAATAGCTCTGTACTTGTCAATCAAGTGTCATAATGAAGCTTGGCCGCAATGGATCTCCGACATTGTCTCTCGTCCTGACTACACTGACAGATTGCTGTTCCTCCATCGCTTGATGTTATTTTCCCACTTGTGTTGCTGACCTCTTCTTGCTTGCCTGACTTAACTTTTCCCTCCAGCGTGGTTTTTATAAGACCGTCATGTCTTTTAATGTGGCCAAATTTATTTGACTTGTCTTTTCATATTCAACTCCTCCAATTCTACGTGTATTTCTTTGTTTCCATGAAATACAACCTATTCCTCTGTACACTCCCATTTCTAGGGCCTCCATTTGATCTAATTGCTTGTTCATTATCCCCATTTCTGTACAACATACCAAGTGTTGAATATACAATTAATTATTCTTTTTTTATTATTATTTTATGTTTAACTCTACAGATGTAACTATCATTTTTAAGTTGTTAAAATTATATTTGGTCGTTTGTATTCTGTTTGATTTTTATTTCACTGTTATTACATGTCCAAGATACTTGTTGCTTTTAAAATTAAGTTAATAAGTTAGCAGCAAATCCTTTACAGGACATTACATTCAAGCCTAGCATTGATTGGCTGTGGGTTTTTGTTTTTTGTTGCTTGCTTTGAGCTCAAGCATAGTCCATACATGTGCGACTACTTCAAGTGAACAGGACTGAATTTTGCGTGTTGATTAGCTTTTCTTATTACCAGTGTCCCTCCCCATCAGGCGAACCCACTCAGACTTCAGAGGTACTTGTAATTTATATCCCCCAAGCCAAGCCAACATTTTGGTTCAACTGACCTATGTAGAGGTTGAACCCACTACCTCGACATCAGCAAACAGGAAGTTTAAGAGCAAGTGCTCTTATTCAGTTGGCAATGCTAACCTCCTGGCTGTACAACACCTGGCCAGATTTTCTAAGCAATTTGACTTTGCCATAGATTTCTAATTGGCTGGCAGTCATGCCATTGTGAAAATCAACACCAAGCAATCTGCTACCAAATCGCCAACGGCTGACTTTGAACCTGTCATATCGCGATTTTGAAACTGTGTTCACTACCCCTAGACCACAGGCACCAACTACTTCCAATTACTGCTATAAATTCAGCACAAATCTAAGCACAGAGAAATGGGTGCATCGTTACAAATGTCAACTGTCCAATTTTGATTTTTTTCTGTTGGTTATTAGACAGCAACTGGTCTCCGTGGCCAAAGGCTTGCGAACGCGGTTCATGAGCAGGGTACCAGGTGTTCGAAGCTCAGCTGTGACCAATTTGTGCAGCAGACCGTGTCGCGTTGTGTACTGGTATGGGAGCCGGTCGTTCAGAAAGCAACAGCAAACTACTGAACGTAACACTTGCCTAGTACATCAACAGCAGCTGAAAAATGCTGGTGTTGACTGCAACGTCCCGTAAGGGATACGCAACAAAATAAAAAAATTAGACAGCAGTTACAAATCAATGAAGAAAACATGTACATAAGATATGAAGCGATTGATTTGCCCACACAAAAAATACCCTGACATATATATTTTTAAAGTTAATTTATTAATGATTTATGAAGACAATGTCAAAACAGCAAACCAGTCACACCAGTATCAGCAGAACAAGAAACACAATCAAGTAAATCAAATGTGGGACAACACAGTCACAGAGCAACCTGCATCAAGTTTATCTACTTCTCTCAGCTTCACTAGCCAGCAAGAAGTTCAGCAGACAGAATAAAGAGTATACAAAGTTGTTCTTCTTATGCTGTTCACTTTCAGACGTTTAATTCACATTAAGATTCAAGCAGTAGTACTGTTAGTCCAAGAGCTGTTACACCTCTGTACAGTTTTTCAGGGAACATAACAATCAAAGGCTGTATCTAGGATCTATCCTTCTTGCTTGCACTCAGACTCCATGTTAATGTCGCTAAAAGAAGTTTGTTTCAATGACATTCCCATACAGTTTTTTGATGGAATGAAGACTGCTGATGCCATATTTGTTTATGCTCATTGTTGTAAGTTTGGCAGGGCTGTAGAAGATAACTGGCTGTCATGAAGATCTCAAATTCATATGTATACTGGCTGTGCACAGTTATGAATAATGTACTGCAATAGATATTTAGTTTCAGTTGTAGAAAGTATTTTCAATGATTAAAATCTTGGAGTGACAAAAACAAATGTCCATTTTCTAAGTGCAGCACTGAGAAAATACAGTTTGAGAATCATTGTGTTTAGGATCTGTGGCAGTGTAGTGGTTAGAACACTTCCTAACAATACAGTGGCTACGGGTTTGATTCCTCCCAATGGCAGGGTTACATTTGTACTGATCAGTAAAGCCGTGGGGTCAACCAAACATTATACACGTGACATGTTGGCCAAGCAATGAAGCAAGATATCCCATCATAGAGGCGCCGTTGTCATCTAGATTGTTTCAAACCCGGTGTACCTGTAACTTACAATGTATATATTATCTAATGTATCCTCTGATCTCTACGTCATTCTTTTACTTCTATGAATGCCAATCAATGGCCCAGCATTTGATGTTTTCGTGAATTACTTATGAGGGAACAATTCTGCACAAGATAAGGCATGATGATGACAACCAGAGATTTATCTGGAGAATAAAAAGCGACTGAAAACACTGACCACACAATTTGTCTTTTGTTCAGTCAATGAAAACATGAGCCCAATATCTTATGACTAAAATTGTGACATATCATTATATCATTTCATTGGCACCGTGCCGTCTTGACAGACGATAGTGTGTTACACTGTGATGCAAAAAGGCATAGTACCTACAACCCATGGCGGCAGCGAATGTGACTGATGAGGCCAATATATATATATAAAACTAAAACACATGACAGTAGTGGAGACTTGCCCACATGTTACCGGGCCTCATGAGGAAAGCAAAGAACAATAACCTGTAACCTACAATGCATGTTGTCAGAGAAGCAACCAAAGGGGTCGGCGTGAGACCAGCCATCTCATCCTGTAGAAAACTTTAGCTGCAAAAATTAGTTGCATATCCTTTACAGGACGTCCAAGCATTTTTTGGCTGTTTGTGATCTCTTGACAAGTTTACATTCAGTAGTTTACCCTTGCTTTCTGAATGACCGGCATTCACACCTTTGTATGGAAATACAGCGCTAGATGGTCTGCTTCCAAATTTCCCGCAGCTGTGTTTCAAATGTGGTGTGTGGGATTATGAATTGCCACAGAGCCAGCTAGCCGCAAAACCCAACTAACAGTGAACACGTCTGCACAAGGCTCAGTGTGAGTGGATGAGGGCCTATTCTCCATTGGACGAAGAAATACAGAAGAGTAGAAAAAGTGATTGCTTGCAATCTTATATAGAAGCTAAATTAACTGACAGGCCACTAGACAAATAAAAGTCACACACAAAATCAAATGTGTCGACCAAAATCTCTTTCCATGAATTATAAAATAATAGGAAACAAAACCTTAACTGACAAAAGTATCAGATGTCGCCTTCATCTGTCTCCCACATCCCCCCAATATGTTTTAATGGCATGTAGACGAGCATGTTTGCTTCACCGCTGCATGCACTAAATCAACAATCAGAACATGCACTTCTATCCACATATGACAGCTACAGCTTGACCACCCAACTATTCCACAACTCCATTACCCAGTCTTGTCTTCTGCTGAAATTTCTGGTCAACTGAACACACCATCAAATCATTGCCTGACCAATGATCGCCTTCACTCCCGGCTCATTCTATTCTGGTGGTCACATAAACATACTTCCTCCTTACAAAGCAGCATATTTCTCAGACACCGGGATAATCTTGGCTTTGATTTTCACAGTCTCCAGTTTATTGATCTGCAACCAGAAAGGTACACTGATGACGATGACAGCAAGAAATCTTAGAACAATTAGAGAAAATGGTTGACACAGTATTGTTAAGTGGAAAACAAGGGTTTTAGCTTGGATAGCCAGAAAACAGATGGAATGATTATATTACAGATCTAGATTCCTGCTGGACATTGGCTTGGAGTCGGTTGACAAAGAAATACCCAGGGCTTGTGGAAGACACATTACCAACCTAAGCCTAATTCTCATCATCATCATGTGCCTTGTTGACAAACAAGGACAGTCATTTTTTTTGTGTGGCTCGCTTGCTTTGAACTCAATTGTAGTCCATATATGTGCTATTACATCTAATGTCCTTCGCCATCAGGCGAACCCACTCCGACTTCTCAGAAACCTATAATTTACGTCCCCAAGTCAAGGACGAGAAGTCAATGCCTGAGTCGCGGGTTCAACCTGTACACCGATCCACTGTACTAAAATGTTGACTTCCCGTCCTTGACTTGGGAGCGTTAATTTCAAGTACCCCAGAAGTTGGAGTGGGTTCACCTGGTGGTGAGGGACTCTGGTAATAGGGAAAGCTAATCCACACGCAAAAATCAGTCCAGTGTGCAAGACGTTGTAGCACATGTAAGGACTACACTTGAGTTCAAAAGCAAACGAGTGCAAAAAAACAATGAAATTAAGATTGAAAGATAAATTATGTAAACAGGCAAATGAAGCTTGACTTGAGGAAAGCTGAAAAACACCTCACAATACCACATTAATGCACACAAGAATTAATGACCTATTAACAAAATAACATCCACAACAATGGATTGCCTGAAAAATCAAAGAAGGCAAAAAAACGTAATAGCCAAGGATCAAGTCTAAGATGCATCATCAGTGTAGTCAGGCCATGTGAAAGACATTTACAATTATTCATGTGGGAACAGTTTGAAATTTCTGCATCAATGCTATGTAGTTGCCGAGAACATTAATAGAGTATTCAATAGAAATAAACGTAGACAGACATCTTTGCTTCAATGATTACACCAAGGCATATTAAATACATAGACTAAATCAACCGCCGATTGGCTGGTTAAAAATAAACCAGTTGTGACACCATTCAATGCTTGCATCATGCAGTAGTCTTTTAGCTCACCACACATCAACCTAGTCACATTTTTTCAGTGGTTCACAAATCAAGAACGAATAATCATGGACACTGTTATTGCTTTTCCCGCCAGCTGTGAAATTTGTGATGTGTGATTCGTGTGTACGGTAATAACGTTATAAGTGACAGTTTTGTGAGGTATTCGTGCAGGAAATTCAGAGATGGTGGTAAAGATATGCATGATGAGGGTGGACAAGGACGACATTCATGTGTGACAGATGAGCTCATTCAAAAAGTCGACCAAGTCGTAGTGGAAAAGCACTGTTTCACAATTTCAGATCTTTCTACAGAATTTTCGCACATTTCTATGCCTAGTCTGTTTCAAATTGTCACAGAGAGGTTAGGTTACCACGAATTCTGCACACGGTGGGTACCAAAGCAACTGGCTGACATTCACAAAGCTCAAAGAATGGGCTCAGGTTTGACGTTCCTTCTGCGCTACTGGGAAGAGGGGGATGCATTTCTCGACAGAATATTGACTGGGGACGAGACATGGCTTCACTTTGTGAATGCAGAGATGAAGGAACGGTCAAAACAATGGATGCATACTCATTCTCCAAATAAGCCCAAACAATTCAAGCAAACGTTTTCACAATCAAAAATGATGGTTACAGTGTTCTGGGACTGCAAGGGCATTTTGTTGATGGAATTGATGATACCAGGGACCACAATAACATCAGAAGTTTATTGTGAAACACTGAAGAAGCTTAGTCGGTCGATCCAAAACAAAAGGCGCGGAATGCTCACCAGTGGCGTCATTATTCTGCACGACAACGCACGGCCACACACTGCTACTCATGCAAAGGCTTTACTTGAGCAGTTTAAGTGGGAAATTTTCAACCAGCCACCTTACAGCCTGGACTTTGCACCAAGCGTGTCAACACCACCGAGGAGCTCATGGATGGAGTCAACTGGCTAAGTACCCTGGCGGCACCATTCCTTGACAAGGGGTTACAAAAACTTGTGCCACGGTACAACACATGCCTGAATTTAGGTGGTGACTGTGTGGAAAATTCATGCAGTGATGTATGTAACTTTTGTATGTATTTAGATGTTATTGTCAATTTGTTTAAATATTTACCAGCCAATCAAAGGTTGATGTTAGAATAGCCCTCGTGGTTAAATATGCAACTCCAACAGACACAGATCATATTTTCTATCTCAACTCATACAACAACATCATGTGCCAGGCCAAAGTGTTTAGGCGATACGATTCACTATCTCATACAATCACCAGTTTTGTATCAGGTCTGTGTTCTTGTCCCACTTGTGCCATTTGGTCAGGCCATGCTGGTAGTTATCTCTTTATCTTCTTCTGGCAACTTCCTCCCCACCAAGTTGCCAGTTATTGCAAAGTTTGCAATTGTATTCTCCTCAAGATACATACAACACAAATCTTGAAGCATTTCCACATCTGTTTATCTGTCTGCCCATGGTAACCTTTAATCACTAATAAACCCCAAACAATCAAATTAATAAACTCCAAACAATCATTAACTGGTTCCTGCGTAAAATAGGGCTAAAATAGTACGACAGAATCACTAATGTGGAGGTTAGGGAAAGCAGAAGAAAGATTCCAGTGAATCAAGAGGTGAGGAAAAGATACAAGTGCAGGATAGGAAACACTGATATGGTACAATTAGAAAACCCTTCATTTGGAACCCTCAGGGAACATGACATAGAGGGAGACCTAAACACACATGCAGAAGAAACATAGACAGAGATGAAATAGCTGGGGAGGGCATGGAGGGGGTTGCAGAAGTTAGACACAGAGAGGACGGCCTGGCTGAGTTGTTTGAGGAGCTATGCTCCAACAGGAGATAACATGCAGAAGTTAGACACAGAGAGGACGGCCTGGCTGAGTTGTTTCAAGACCTATGCTCCAACGGGAGATAACATGCAGAAGTTAGTCACAGAGAGGACAGCCTGGCTGAGTTGTTTGAGGAGCTATGCTCCAACGGAGATACATGCAGAAGGAGAAGATGATCCTTTGCATTTTTCTGAGAAACCACATTTTTGTGCAATAGCATACAGATCCAGATTTTTGTTACTTAAGTTCTAAAAGCATTAAATAAAACTTCTGACATAGGACTTCTCTTGTTGATCTGTCACTATATCACTCAAATAGAGTCAAAGTCTGGGGGTTCCCCAGGTAAGCTATTTGATTGTGTGTGTTTCACCAGATATGCTAATTTGATTGTGTAAGAGTTTTCCTAAGTATGCTAATTTTTTATTTATTTTTTTTCTTTTGCTCGATCACTTTGAACTTAAGCACAGTCCATTCATACTTCAAATAGCACTGGACTGAGTTTTTGCATGTGGATTAGCTTTACCTATTACCAGTGTCCCTCACCATGAGGTGAACCCATCTCTGACTTCAGAGGTACTTTGCAATTTACATCCCCAAGTCAAGACTGAGATGTCAACAATTTAGTCCAAAAGTCCGGTCTAGGTATTGAACCCTTTATCTCGGCATCAGCACACCGGATGTAAATGCGCGTTTCTTATCTAATTACGCTGACCTCCATAAGCTGCGTTGATTATGATTAAATGTCTTCCCAAGTATGCTATCTGATTCTGTCTGGTGGATTCTAGCAAATAATACATTTAGTTGAGCATCTGAAGACAAGAGGAGAATCACTTCCCTCCCAAGCAGGTGTGCTATCACCAAGGTACACATAGAACCCTTTTTCACACCTTAGGAAGCACTGATGCTAGATCTATATTTGTATAGACCAAATGGCACTCAATGGGTGATGAGGTCAGTATCGTGCCGACCACCATTACTTCACAAAACACTTCCTGGTACCCATGAGTTGGGCTGACCTGGCAGCCAATGTCAATTTTAAGCATTCAAATCCACCCGAATAAGAACTGACCATATCTTCATCTTCTTCTGCGATCGTCCGGAATGTTGTTTTAGACATAACTGCGTTGTGCCTGTTTACAGCAAAGCTGTAATATTTGAACCTTTCGGCGGACACATCCAACTTCTTCGGGCATTTGTTGGCCGGGTTACCTTCCCGGGAATCAAATCTATGATCACTGAGCAAGGCATGTACAGTCAACAAACACTTCAAGGATAAGGATGTGAACTTACCACAACAGCCAATGTCACATCTTGAAACTCTGTAATGGGTTCTGCGGGCAGCACAATACAATCCGCATCTACCTCAGCTTCCTGAGAATAAAATAAGCAACTTGAAATTAGCCACAGCCGAAACCGCTTTTGCATCATGCTTGTGAAATCAAGAAATTGACAATATTTTGATGCACCTTACATGCGAAATAAAGAAACAGCAAAATATGTTAATGCAGCTTATATGTGAAATCAAGAAACAGCAAAATATATTGAAGCAGCTTACACATGACATCAGAATGCATTTCAGCAGATTTTATTTATAAATAAATCACAAGGTTGGATATGATTTCAAGTATTTCACATGAAACCAAGAAAACAGTCAAATCTGGCTTCAAGGGCCCCATTTTCCAGGCCTTGAGGCATATTGGGTTTATGTTGCTAGCCCCATATTTGTACAGACCACTGGACACTCTATGGGTGACATGTTGCTAGCCCCATATTTGTACAGACCACTGGACACTCTATGGGTGACATGTTGCTAGCCCCATATTTGTACAGACCACTGGACACTCTATGGGTGACATGTTGCTAGCCCCATATTTGTACAGACCACTGGACACTCTATGGGTGACATGTTGCTAGCCCCATATTTGTACACACCACTGGACACTCTATGGGTGACATGTTGCTAGCCCCATATTTGTACAGACCACTGGACACTCTATGGGTGACATGTTGCTAGCCCCATATTTGTACAGACCACTGGACACTCTATGGGTGACATGTTGCTAGCCCCATATTTGTACAGACCACTGGACACTCTATGGGTGACATGTTGCTAGCCCCATATTTGTACAGACCACTGGACACTCTATGGGTGACATGTTGCTAGCCCCATATTTGTACAGACCACTGGACACTCTATGGGTGACATGTTGCTAGCCCCATATTTGTACAGACCACTGGACACTCTATGGGTGACATGTTGCTAGCCCCATATTTGTACAGACCACTGGACACTCTATGGGTGACATGTTGCTAGCCCCATATTTGTACAGACCACTGGACACTCTATGGGTGACATGTTGCTAGCCCCATATTTGTACAGACCACTGGACACTCTATGGGTGACATGTTGCTAGCCCCATATTTGTACAGACCACTGGACACTCTATGGGTGACATGTTGCTAGCCCCATATTTGTACAGACCACTGGACACTCTATGGGTGACATGTTGCTAGCCCCATATTTGTACAGACCACTGGACACTCTATGGGTGACATGTTGCTAGCCCCATATTTGTACAGACCACTGGACACTCTATGGGTGACATGTTGCTAGCCCCATATTTGTACAGACCACTGGACACTCTATGGGTGACATGTTGCTAGCCCCATATTTGTACAGACCACTGGACACTCTATGGGTGACATGTTGCTAGCCCCATATTTGTACAGACCACTGGACACTCTATGGGTGACATGTTGCTAGCCCCATATTTGTACAGACCACTGGACACTCTATGGGTGACATGTTGCTAGCCCCATATTTGTACAGACCACTGGACACTCTATGGGTGACATGTTGCTAGCCCCATATTTGTACAGACCACTGGACACTCTATGGGTGACATGTTGCTAGCCCCATATTTGTACAGACCACTGGACACTCTATGGGTGACATGTTGCTAGCCCCATATTTGTACAGACCACTGGACACTCTATGGGTGACATGTTGCTAGCCCCATATTTGTACAGACCACTGGACACTCTATGGGTGACATGTTGCTAGCCCCATATTTGTACACACCACTGGACACTCTATGGGTGACATGTTGCTAGCCCCATATTTGTACAGACCACTGGACACTCTATGGGTGACATGTTGCTAGCCCCATATTTGTACAGACCACTGGACACTCTATGGGTGACATGTTGCTAGCCCCATATTTGTACAGACCACTGGACACTCTATGGGTGACATGTTGCTAGCCCCATATTTGTACAGACCACTGGACACTCTATGGGTGACATGTTGCTAGCCCCATATTTGTACAGACCACTGGACACTCTATGGGTGACATGTTGCTAGCCCCATATTTGTACAGACCACTGGACACTCTATGGGTGACATGTTGCTAGCCCCATATTTGTACAGACCACTGGACACTCTATGGGTGACATGTTGCTAGCCCCATATTTGTACAGACCACTGGACACTCTATGGGTGACATGTTGCTAGCCCCATATTTGTACAGACCACTGGACACTCTATGGGTGACATGTTGCTAGCCCCATATTTGTACAGACCACTGGACACTCTATGGGTGACATGTTGCTAGCCCCATATTTGTACAGACCACTGGACACTCTATGGGTGACATGTTGCTAGCCCCATATTTGTACAGACCACTGGACACTCTATGGGTGACATGTTGCTAGCCCCATATTTGTACAGACCACTGGACACTCTATGGGTGACATGTTGCTAGCCCCATATTTGTACAGACCACTGGACACTCTATGGGTGACATGTTGCTAGCCCCATATTTGTACACCACTACACTCTATGGGTGACATGTTGCTAGCCCCATATTTGTACAGACCACTGGACACTCTATGGGTGACATGTTGCTAGCCCCATATTTGTACAGACCACTGGACACTCTATGGGTGACATGTTGCTAGCCCCATATTTGTACAGACCACTGGACACTCTATGGGTGACATGTTGCTAGCCCCATATTTGTACAGACCACTGGACACTCTATGGGTGACATGTTGCTAGCCCCATATTTGTACAGACCACTGGACACTCTATGGGTGACATGTTGCTAGCCCCATATTTGTACAGACCACTGGACACTCTATGGGTGACATGTTGCTAGCCCCATATTTGTACAGACCACTGGACACTCTATGGGTGACATGTTGCTAGCCCCATATTTGTACAGACCACTGGACACTCTATGGGTGACATGTTGCTAGCCCCATATTTGTACACACCACTGGACACTCTATGGGTGACATGTTGCTAGCCCCATATTTGTACAGACCACTGGACACTCTATGGGTGACATGTTGCTAGCCCCATATTTGTACAGACCACTGGACACTCTATGGGTGACATGTTGCTAGCCCCATATTTGTACAGACCACTGGACACTCTATGGGTGACATGTTGCTAGCCCCATATTTGTACAGACCACTGGACACTCTATGGGTGACATGTTGCTAGCCCCATATTTGTACAGACCACTGGACACTCTATGGGTGACATGTTGCTAGCCCCATATTTGTACAGACCACTGGACACTATGGGTGACATGTTGCTAGCCCCATATTTGTACAGACCACTGGACACTCTATGGGTGACATGTTGCTAGCCCCATATTTGTACAGACCACTGGACAGTCTATGGGTGACATGTTGCTAGCCCCATATTTGTACAGACCACTGGACACTCTATGGGTGA
>JACEFZ010004739.1:2500-13279 GCA_014155875.1 Cepaea nemoralis
TACACTAGGCGAAAGCCATTAAGTAACAGGAATGTTATTATAAAGTGCATGGCAGAATATAGACAACGGAAAATCTAATTTCAGGACACAAAATGGCTCTTAAACAATACCCCATATAGGGGTCGTCATGATCGAGCAGTTTGCGCATGCGTTAAAGCGACTACACAATGGTTGCTCTATTGTCGACTTGCACCGTGGAAGAACCGTTATTCGCTTGTTTGTAGTCACAGGATGTGAAACTTTGTGAGATCTACAGAAGTATGATGGTTCAACATGAAGACAGCTGTTTGAGTCATGGGAGAGTTTATGAATGTGTTGAAAGATTTCAAAATGGAGGACAAAACGTCAGTGATGAAACACATAGTGGGATACCTGTAAGTGTAGAAACGGACACCGTGAAACTCTCTCAGACGACTCTCTATTGATGTAATAGCCAAGGTTTTCAACATGAGTCACGGTGCTTCGTGCACAATTGTCCATGATGACTTCGGTTATAGGAGACTGTGCAGCAATGGGTCCCAAGACAGTGCTCCTATGTTGACAAACATAATGGAGGCAGTGCAGACTTGGTTTATGGCCACACCAACAAAACCTTGGTCCTAGAAGGCATCAACAAGCTAGCAAACAGGTGAACCAAGTATGTTGCCAGGCAGGGAGACTCTCTTGAGACATAATATAAAAACACAATTTCTGATAAGTCGCTTTTTTGTTTTAAAGCGACTATCATGAAAAACAAAGTTATTAGCAAAACTCCTGTTACCTAATGACGTCTCCTCGTAGTCCTTCGTCTTCGACATATGTGGGACAGAAGATATAGATGCTTTGCTACCAGTTCCGCTGGATGTGTTTGCATATTCTACCCAAATACATACTGTTGTGTCAGAAATAACAAAGCAAAATAAACACAGAACAATAGCAACAACAATAATTTGTAAGAGTTTTTCGTTCACTTATTGATTCACCCGTTCATTCAGCCAGATATCATCTAGCCAGCCTTCCTTTTGTATGTCTGTCAGTCATTCAGTCAGTCAGTCTAGTTTAAAGGTATGAGCCAAATCTCGCCCTGATCACCTCTCCCACGCACGAACAAAACAAGTCATAAAATACAATAGCGGATTACCTGTGGCACGTAGATGCTGAAGTCACCTGGTATCAAAATTAATTCAAACGTAATTTCAAAGAGACTGAAGCATTTGTAGCGCTTATGTCATCCAAGAGCGACTGAAGTTAACACTGGTGTCATCCAATAGTTACTGAAGTTAACACTGGTGTCATTCAAGAGTATAAGTTACTGAAGTTAACTTCCGTGTCCTACAATGGTATATGTTACTGACGTTAACATTGTTGTCATCCAAGAGTCAGTGGCTGGCATGTGTTGTCGTCTCTCTTGTTTATAACAGAGCAGTCCGACATGAGCCTTTTGCCCAGCTCCTCCCACATCCTGACAGTTCATGATTTCATACATGCACATAAATCCAGGAATGAGGAAACCACTTGATGACATATTTCCGTTTCTATGTAACAAACAAACCCCCACTTGTAGAGCTGTGTCCTTTTATTCCTTTTCATTCGTAATCGGCTTTAGTTTTATTTTGTTTAAAGTAAAGATTACGTTTTCTTTAGAGGTATAGTCTGCTATTCCATAACTTTATAGACCAGTAGGCACTCTTTGTGGACAAATACGTGTACAATTAAAGAAAGGAAAAGAGGGGTTAAGAATATATGACTAAATAACGATATTCAATAAACAAATAATTATGGACGAAATAATATTGTAAGATCAGGGGAGATCATTTTGAAAAGATTAATTAAATGCCATTGACAAACAATAAAGCTTTCGACATAAGAACGCTAGGAAATATGTCGAAGTCAAAAGAAGTTACAGTTGGATTTCCAGGGCCTTTGACTAGGCCTGTCCTTCACTTTACTGCGTGTTTACCTGGGTTGTATTGTCTGGGGTCAAATACATTTCATACCGGCTTGCTAGACCTGTTATAGGTCTCAAACCTCCTTGACCTTTAAGAGATGAGTGCCCACATTAATCAATAATAGCGCAGGTATTGGTTTGGTTTTGTGCTAAGGCTCATTGTCATGGCACAAAGATATATCCATGAATACTCCACTCTCCACGGAAAGATCACGAACGGGAAATCTTATAACAGTGCACGAACTCCGTAGCATCGACGAGGATCCAAATATGTGTGGACCAGAATCAAACATGCTATAAATAGTCCGTTTGTGATTAGATTTTTAAAATTTGAATTTGAATATGTGTCTTGGCTGTTACTTTTTCGATCTGCTGGTCTCCAATTGTCGAGGAACATTAAACAGTCCATAAATAAACATACATGTATTGTTTTGCGCTGATAGAGGTAGAAGTCAGAAAGTGAGGCTTGTGAACGCACCGGGAAAATATAAATAAACATACATGCATTGTTTAGCGCTGATAGAAGCAGAAGACAGAAACTGAGACTAGTGAACGCACCGGGAAAATATAAATAAACATACATGTATTGTTTGGCGTTCATAGAAGTCGAAGACACAAGTAGAGACTAGATCGGAATTAGAATTGTGTCTAGTAGGTGTAGGGTGGTAAATATAATAAATTAGAATAAGGACAAGTTTCGCTAGGGGTATTCAGTATGAATGGGGTCTAAAACCCAAACACGCCCTCTATAGGAATTAATATATTGGCTCGTAACCCCCAAGTATTGAACAAGGCAGAAAAGGGTGCAAGTTCAACACTAACATAAAAGAAATGTTTCCCATAGAAGGCGGGGAGATCCGGGAAGTTCTACCACAGACACCCGAGTACTAATCACTCTACCCAGAGGGTGTGTCTATGTGTAAGTGCCCCGCCCTACATTTAATCTCCCACATATATATAAACAATGACAAGTATCCACTGTCATGCACATCCACAGTATTATACAACAGAGGGACAACAACCAATGTTAGACGCAACAACTGGATTACATTGACAGAGGAAAAACAGCCACTGTTAGACAAAAACAGTACAATGACTCACTGTATCACATAACAGTAACAATAACTGGACTATAAACATCAATTTTGGAACAACAGGTTAACAATGAAGTAACTGCAAGGCTTGGTTAAACCAAACAAACAAACAATTGTATTGTGGAAAACATTTGGGTTCTGGAAAACCCTGTTGGCTTCAATATGGTGACGTGGACATGAAAAATTATCATATTTCAGGCAATGCACACAAAGTCTACAACCAAACAGAAGTCCCCAAGAATATTTCCCCAAAAAAGGTTCACATCAAATACATGTGTCAAACACAAAACAAAGTAAATCCATACAAAGAAATAGATAAAGAAAATCTATCTAATCTGTCTCTAGAACTATCCTATGCGTCTGATGATGACTCCCTCTCCTTCATTATCCACTAGAAAAAGTCTGGCCATAATCACACTCTCTATAATCCAGGAAAACAGCTGCTTTGCATATATCCACCTATTTAGAAATTGGGGATTGCACACACACACACACAGAACTTTCACTTCTGGATCATATATCCATCGCGAAAAAACATGTAGGAGTAATCCATATGAATCCAATGTGGATATACTGTAATCTCTCAAGTCACAGTTGCTAAGTCACTGGGCTAGGAGCGTTCCAGGGTGATATAACAGACAAGTATAAATAAGTCTGAAGCATTCTGGCGTGGCGTGACACACAGGAGTCCATGTGATTGATTCGATCAGGATCAGGCACAAACACTTTCAGTATCTCTTTGGATGAGGAGTGACATCACATAATCCATTAGAATTTCCTGACAGAACTAACTTGAATGGGGCATGAATATTCCAGCCCCTTTCTCTGGGTTAAGATGTAGGTTATTCTTTCTTCAGCTGAATATACGACTTGATTGACGGGAGTTGGTAATGTGCTTGATTATCCATGTCTGGGATATGATGGATGAGAAGATTCAAAGGAAGCTGGGAGTTCACACAATCAGTTGGTAAATCCATACTGGTAAATGATGGTGAATTCCAGACTATCCATGAGCCTCTGGAATATGACAGTTGAATGTGGAATTAGGCGGTGACTTTTAGAAGAGGTTATACTCTGTATCCATCTAGGCCAGGCATGCCTCATGTCTTTGCAGACATTGAAAAGCTTAACACCGTCTTTAAGTTCCCAGAGGTAGGGAATCCACTTCAGCATATTTAAAATCCGTTAAGTATCCAGGCATTGACATTCAGGTTCAGGGTGAGTAGCAGTAACCAGCACTCTTTGTAGAATATTAGAGGAGGCTGATATCCCAGTTTCCTGCCTCTAAATCCAAATAAGTTGACCATAACTTCAGTGCCAAGCATGGTGACTAGTGCCAATACTCCACCGCCATCTCTAGCGCTGTATAGTGAAGAAGAACAGGGTTGATATAGATTAGTTATACAATCCAAACTTGGATAACAATGTATCATAATAAACTATACATATATATGATGAATAACAGTGTATCATAATTAAAAATAGAGGGAACAAAAGGGAAGAAGAAAAAAAAAGTGTAGCTAGTTCCCTAGCACTTGTCGCCTACTGTAGAGTTTTGACCCACTCCAAAAGTGAGTAAGATATCTACTCTATAGGTACATTTCTTCTGGACTGATACTGGAGCTTCCTGAGGGGTTACGCACCACCTAATCCATCCAAACATTTTGATAGTACCGCTGTCACACCATGGAAAAAGTCCATGAGACACTGTCCTCATGTAAACAATTCATAAATCTCCTTTCCATAGTTACAAACAGCATTATGTAAGTACCACTGATAAATGGCAGAAGTTTAGCTACCAGTTGTCATCTCCTTTTGCATCATCATCATCATCATCATCATCATCATCATCATGTGTTTGTCCCCATTGGGGGGGAGTTAAAAGATCTACTCCAACAGTAACATCATGAATAGAATATACATACTTATAACAGCATTTATTACAGCATCAAGCAGTAACAATCATGAGCATAAAAGGTAAAATACTCATAAAAGAGAAATCATGGGAATCTTTTCCCATACACTTGAGATTATGTATATCATACCACATGAAAATCCCATAACATCATTTATGAAAATAAAAGACTACAAGACAATCTCTGTGTATTTGCAACCAGGTAAACAAAAGATTAACTCCCAAGTGCATGAAAAAGTCAAGCGAGAATATATATCTCTCTCTCTCTCTCTCTCTCTATCTAACAACCTATATGAAAGTTGTACACAAATGTGAGATAGTAATATTTCTCCATCATAAGAGCAGAAATACAAAATAAGCACTCAGGAAAAAAACACTTTAAACACAGAGACCAGTTGTGAAAAATAAGCATTTAGGAATAAAGTAAGTTCACAAAATCATCTCAGAAGATTGACTCATTGCAAGATTATCTTGTAAGCTTTATGAAGGCTGACTGGACAACATGGCGGTGTCTAGGCTGCGTGACGTAAACCAACCTTTCAATGAAAGCGATTCTCATAATTTTCACACACACAACTTCAATCATGATATTAGTTGCCTCAAAGCATTTATCCTAATACATAACATGATATGTTGGATATAATATAATGCTCACCTAAAACGCAGAGAATAAGTGGGCTTTTAATTAACCCATTAACAATGGGTCACCCGCTAACATTGGAGAAACATGGCGATTGACCAGACCGCTTTGTCTACCAAGCCTTTGTCTAGATTAAGCCTGTGTTTCCGGGGCGCGGCCAATCAATTGCCTTCAAACAAAACGAAATTTCGTTTCGTTAATTCTCCCGTCCTAAGTTTTCATAGCGCGTGAAGCTGTCTGCTGGAAAAGACTGAGGGATGATGACATACATGTCACAGTAGGTCATGCGTCGAAATACACCTGTTTCTACTGCGACGCGCTGTCGTCATTTGGAGGTGACATGTTTGAATCCCGGTGGGTAACTATAGCTTTCAATGTTTATGTTTTCTAATGCGTCCTCTAGTCTGTACTTCTTTCTACCACTTCTATACATACTTCTGTACAAATAATACATGTGTGTTTATTTATGTACTGTCTTGAAGGAGGCAATGGAGTTCCCAAATTGATATCTTTGAGGAATTTTGAGTGATTCCTTAGAGTTTGTTGTTCTAGCCGAGACGATTCATGATCTACTACCATAATATCGGGGTGAGGGTGAAAGTGTTGTAAGTCATCATCAAGTAACTCTGCCGAATGGACAGGGGGCGATCATGCTTCTACATAAACTGCGATCCACAACGGGATGGATCAATTCATGTATTGACTCCCTCGTGCCATGACACAAGACTGTCAAGCATTTTCTTTCGTTGACTTTCTCATATCTATTTCTACACATCGTTCTCGTGGTCACACGATGTTCCAGTTTTTGTCTTCTCATAATGTGGCCAAAGAATAATGACTGTCTCTTTCTGGTGTTTGTGATAAGTTGTTTTTGCGACTTCCCTTCCCTGAAAATGTCCAGATTACTCATTGTAGTTGTCCAATGAATCATTAGCATTCTTCTATACAATCACATCTCTAAGACTTCTATGAATTTTTTGCTTGATTACTAATAGTGCTTGATTCGCACCCATATGTTAAAACTGGTACTAAATAATATGCAAAATTGTTTTTTTCTAACTTCTAAGTAAATTGGCACAGGCGTGGTTCGTAATTCCGATTACCTGCGTTCGAAACACATCTGCGACCGATTTGGCATCAGACCGTGTCGCGCTGGGTTTTAACGTGATGGTGTGGGAGCCGGTGGATCAGAAAGCAATGCCAAACTACTGAACGTAAACTTGCCAAGACATCAACAATAACAGCGCTGGTGTTGACAGCAATGTCATGTAATATAGTGTATACAAAAAAGGTAAAGTAAAGTAAGCTAAAGTAAGGTAACGTAAGGTAAGGTAAAGTAAAGTAAAGTTAAGTAAAGTAAAGTTTCTGATTTCTAATGGAATAAGATACGACGACATCAATAGGTGTACCGACAACGAGCTAGAGAAACTAGTAGACATGTACAACAACAGTATAGGGAGTGCTAGCATCAAGGAAAAGTGGTTACACAGCTATCTGATTCCCTTGCCGAAGCCTGGCAAATACCACTCAAAAATTCAGGGATATCGAGTAATAGCCATGCATAATACAATAGGCAAGCTGCTCGAGAAGTTAATTGCCAGAAAAATATAAAGCCAGCTAGAGGGTCAAGGTGTTTTCCCACCAACCCTGGGAGGGTACCGTCCAAAAAGAGAAACCTGGACCAATGCAGCAGTCTTTGCCTATGATTTCCACTCAGGCATTGAAACCTTTGCTGCAGCGTCTTGAGGACGCGTAAAAAAGAGCACAATTGGATTTGTTTAATGCTTCAGCTTCCTGAACTCAAGATAAGTCATTTCCTCCTTAGATGGATCGCTGCAGTACTCTTCCAACGGAAATTAGTTTTAGATGTGGCAGTTGGACTTCGGAAACAACAACAATTTATCCTGGCCTACCACAGGGATCACCATTATCTCCGGTGCTGTTAAACGCCTACACTGTGAGAATCACCAGCGAGCAGATCACTGGACCTGGTAGGACATTGTCATATGCCGACGATGTTTTAGTGTATCGTTAATGTATGGATAGAGATCAGGTTGCTGTGGAACTACAAACCGAACTCAATCGCATAAGTACTTGGTGTGATGAAGCTGGGGCAATGGTCAACCCAACAAATGCAACAGTGACATGGTTCTCGTTGAAAAATCATATTGTCAACACCCAAACACCAACTGTAAATCTGTGTTCAGAGACTGTGGAAAGAACGCAGGCAATGAATTACCTAGGGATACGTTTTGATCGAAGCCTAGCTTATAATGAGCACATAGACCAGGTGATAACAAAGGCCAAGCGGGGTTTGGCGGCTATGCGGGTGATGGCAGCAGCAAACTGTGAGCAGTGCCATCTATGTCTTCTATACGAGGGGCTAGTCATGTCTGTTCTTGAGTATGCGATGACGATCCTGACTCTCAGCCGTAAGCAGATAGAAAGGATGGAAAGGATACAGAACGAAGCTATATGCATTATTCTTGGATGTACAATGATGTTCTTGATTTTCCATCCATTGAAGATGTCGTGTATCCGTTTAAAGTGTCGTCCCTGGAGTGAGAGGAATCAACACCCACATTATATTTTAACCCCTTATCATTATCCTGGAGAAACCCCTAGAATCCGTCTACAAAACTCCGTCAGTTTATGGACACCTCTTTCTCTCTCTCTATCACTGCTGTATCATGCCCCCTCTCATTCTTCCCCAACGCAACGTACTCAACAACTCTAGCTTCTAAAAATTAATAACAATTAATTTATTAAAAGAGAAGTGTAATGTATGTGAGAAGCGTATGCGAAGAATGTGTGACGTGTTCTATAATGTGTGTAGAATCGGACCCTCAGATCAATAGCACAGTCAGTTCATCCTTGCAAGGACACACCACAGCACGTTAGGTCAGCACAAGACAACCTCACCGAGTGATGTATCTCTCCTGCCAGACACTGACTTTCTTCTGAAGCTATCTGGTAATCCATCTACATGATCCTTCGAAATAGATACAGTTTATTATTTACCTACTGATCATGGACCGGTTGCACACTGCACATTATAAGTCCCTATAGTTCTTAAAATGTACAAATCTCTGTACTGTGAAAATAAGTATCACTGTTGTTGGAAATAGACTTGATCCTATCTATTGTCTATAGTGTCTAAATTACAATGTTCCTTGTAATATTTCCCTGGAATCTACCACACCATGTGAATGTTACATTTAAAGTTCTCGTGTAGTTACTAATGTTCGTATGAGGTGTGGTGTCTCAACAAACATCACCCATCCTAGGTGAACCTTAACACACTGGAATCGTTAAATGGTTTCGCTCATCTGAGCCCTGTTCCGGTGGACCCTCCTGATCATGGGCCCAGCCCAAACATTATTGAACAACTTTCTTCTTTGACGTTATTCATTTTCCGTAAGAAAAACATTTACTGTTCAACTGGTGTTCTTCCCAATCGTAGTAAACTTTCTTCAAAACTCGTGTAGAGCTTCTTCGTAACTGGCAGGGAACCTTATGCAACACCGCATCACTCCTGGATGGCATCTACAACTTGCCATAAAGACATATGTTATTTAATGTTAATTAAATCTAACACAGTAGATGCTCTCCGAATTCCTAACAGCGGTACAGAAACACGTCAGCTCTAGTTAACTTTCTGGTCTACACTCACTGTAAACAAGTCATGTTTTTGTCAAAGAGCCTGAAGTGTTCTAGTGAAGTTCTTTGAAGTCAATACATCAGATGTTCCAGGGGCAGACTATCCATTTCAGAATTCTCTCCCCTTTGTTTAATCAATGCAAAAGTGGTCCCCCTTGTTTCAACATCCAAAACAAGGTAGCGAGTTCCTGCATTTTCCCAATCGGGTCACAATAACAAGCCTACAATTTTCTGTCGTGTGGGGACTTTCAAAGACGACTGTATTGATTGATCTTACCGACTCCCCGTAGTAAACAACTTGTAGTTGCGAATCAAACTGTCCTTGGTATCATCTGATTGTTAATTACAGTGATTTCACGACAGAAGACAGAGTACAAATTTGCAGAGCACGTGCCTACCTCAGAGTTAACGCAAACACACAACATCCACTGCAAAGTGAAATTAGGAATGCAAAGGGCAGCAGGTTAAAAAGAGGAAGGTCGTGGATGGGTCGAGCCGAAGACATTCTTCAACAGATGTGTTCACTTGAGGACTTCGTGGCAGTAAGTAAAGCAATAACATAGCTCGAGACACAGACATTCACTAAGGCATGTTTCCTTATCGACTCAATAAGCATGCTCAAGAGGATAGAGATGGGATGAATCCGAAAAGAGTGATTGCTGTCTCTGGAGCGGTCTCGGCTGGCAAATTTTCATCTTCGTGCCAGGGCATGCGGGTGTACAAGGAAATGAGCGGACTGACAAGCTCGTAGGTAAGGCTACTGTGGAGGGCGGACGCGCCATGGACCAGGCTGACATTCTGAATGCTCTACGAGAATTAAGACTTTTGCGAGAACCAAGTGAAGACCGTGAATCTACAATCGTGGTCAGACTGCCAGAACAGCAAATTAAAAGAGGTGTGGCCAAACAAGAACACCACGCAGGAAGCCAAAGAAGATTGATAAACCACCACAGAACTGGTGTCGTTAGCCGCTACACGCTGCGGGATTTGCTGAGGATAGGATCTTAGCACGTATGGACTGAATGGTTCGATGTGCAGTGAGGATCATCTGTCGACTAACTAACTAACTAAAGTAAAGTAAAGTAAAGTAAAGTAAAGTAATGTAAAGTAAAGTACCCTCTTCACGCCTACGGTGCATTAGGTATATGAAACTAGTCCAGTATGTTAGTTAGTTAGTTAGTCGTGGTTCCAACTTCACAGAAACGGGTCATCCCCAAATGCTCCGTTCCTGTGCCAGTAAATATCACACAAAACGCTCCCCACTGCCCAATGTGAAAAGTGGAAAAGACAAGAGTCTCGACAAACAACAGCCCGCACAGATACAATGTGCATAATGCCGCCGCCAGAATGTCAACACAATAGTCCCCCACGAAACATCCAGTTTATCTCTGATGGAAACGGCAGTCATTTTCCCATCTGAATGTTTCCTAGATGTTCACCCACACAGTCCATGAAAATACAGTTCATCGTCGATGGCAGTGGCAGTCAACCATAAAGCCCAGCAGCCACGCATTTCTGCATAAAGCAAAAACCGTCAACTTTT
>JACEFZ010004740.1:0-22381 GCA_014155875.1 Cepaea nemoralis
TGCAACCCTTTCGGTTTCCGGAAGAACAGCCTATGGTGAACGGAAGGCCCAATATACGGAAGTGAGGCTAAGCAGCCATGTGCATGACGTGACGATTCCTTGGGTGAGCCCAGTACCAGAGCGCTATGTATCGGCTCTGCAAGTATGGAAGCCTCCTTGGATGGCGGGGAATGCCCATGGTCTGCCCCTGCCTTCCCTTGAGGGCTGACCAGGATCTTTGGCTGTTCTATATGGACCAGCTGGGATGGGGGATAACACCACAACAGTGAGAGTCAAACGTCCTAAGAAACCCCCGGGAAGGTTAACCCGGTCAACAAATCCCGCAGAAGTCGGATGTGTCGGCCTAACGGCGCAAGAACGCAGCTCTGCTGTAAACAGGCACAACGCAATCACATCCGAAAAAAAACTCCGGATGAACGAAGAAGAAGAAGAAGAAGAATTTTGCCTAAAAGATAGCGTTACTCGCCCAAGTGGTAGCCAATCAAAGGACGGGCCTTCTCCCTTCCCTTCAAGGTTCTAGAAGGTTCTATCTATTAATAAACCCGGTATCAGGATGGTCTCGGTTCACGATTTAAAAGTATTGAGAAATATGTGGTGAACTGGGGATGTGGATGACTGATCCACCATGTCACACCTGCACATGGCTACTTCACTTCCTCACTTCCGTATATTGGGCGTTTCGTTCGCTACTGGCCGCTCCCCGCGCAAACCAGGAACTGTCAGTCTGCAGATGGCATCCACTCAGCGAGCTTTCGGTTTGGGCATTCCACGACCTCTGCGGGTGTTTGTTGACCGGTTTAACCTTCACGGGTGTTTCGAAGGACATTCCACTCTCACTCGGACGTTTTTGGGTTATGCCTGTTTATTTGTGCCGTTTGACCGACATATCCTTCTTCTGTGGGCAATTGTTGACCGGGTTAAGCTTCCCGGGTGTTTCGAAGGACATTCGACTCTCACTGTTGTGGTGTCATCCACAGTCCAGCTGGTCAATTTAGAACTGCCAAACACATCACTATCAACCCTCAAGGGAAGGCATGGGCAGAACATGGGCATTCCACGCCTCCAAGGAGGCTTCCATAATTGCAGAGCCGACACATAGCTTTCTGGTACTGGGATTACCCAAGGAATCGTCACGGCCTGCGCATGGCTGCTTCACTTCCTCACTTCCGTATATTGGGCGTTTCGTTCACGGCTGGCCGCTCCCCACTCAAACCAGGAACATTTGTGAGTTCGATTCCGGGCCGCGTCCTTCGGTTCACGAGTGCATTTTTCCTAGACTCGTAGGGGTCTTCGCTAGAGCTACGGAGTTCGTGCTTTGTGCAACGCTTTCGGCAGCCCGCGCTGCGGAAAGAGACTGAGTCGTATGGGATAAAACCGGTGAAATGAAATCGACTCTGTCGACTTTTAAACGACTGTTTAAAAATGAATCCACACTTTCTCTAGAAGTGTATATAATGCTACATCTGACCGTTTGATCTAAGCCATACAGTCAGAGGTTGTCTTGGAGACATGTCTCCCATATGAATGATTTGGTAATTCTTGAGAATTGTGGTTACTATGGCTGCTTTAAAAGAGTTAGATGCATATCCTTTACAGGACGTAGCAGTGAACCCCAGCATTGTTTTTGGCTGATCGTGATTCCTGGGCAAGTTTACGTTCAGTAGTTTGCCACTGCTTTCTGAAAGACCGGCACCCATACCATTTCATAAAAAAACAACGTAAGGCGATCTGCTACCAAATCTACAACATCTGTGTTTCGAACGCGGAATACGGGATTACGAACTGCGCCCGTAACTTCCTCACCACGGAGCCGGCTTACGAAGACTTAAAAAATGTTGCATGTTCTTTAAAGGACGTTGCTATCAACCCCAACACCAGGTTGATGTGCTATGCAATGTCACGTTCAGTAGTTTGCCGTTGTCTTCTGAACGAGAAGTGCACCCTGAAGTTCAGTTGAGAGGTATAGGGATTTAATCCCTTACTTCGCCGTCAGCGTACCCAAAGTTTAAGCGCAAGCATATTAAAAAACGTGGCAACGCAGATCACGAATTACAAAGCCAGTAATTATCGCGCTCGCCACATATCGTATACATGTACAATATACACATACCATATATCGTATACCTGTACACTATACACAGGCCATATATCGTATATTTGTACACTATACACAGGCCATATATCGTATATTTGTACACTATACACAGGCCATATATTGTATATTTGTACACTATACACAGGCCATATATTGTATATTTGTACACTATACACAAGCCATATATCCTATATTTGTACTCTACAGCATGTATCTGATGCAGATTGTTAATCTTATTTTTTCTTGTTTGCGTTTGCTCGTTTTGAACTCAAACGTAGTCCACATACATGCAGCTACTTCTATTTCACTGGGTTGATTTTTGTTTGTGGATTAGTTTTCCCTGTTACCAGTGTCCTTCGCCATCAGGCGAACCCACGCCGACTTCAGAGGTACTTGTAATTTACGACTCCTAGTCAAGGACGAGAAGTCAGCATTTTAGTCCAAGTGACGGTGTATGGGCTTGAACCCACCTCGTCGGCATCAGCACACCGGAAGTTTAAGAGTGAGCGCTTTATCCATTGCCAAGCTGACCTCTAATTATTCATTTAATGTCTCTTCTGCACTGCACCCTGCGCTGTCCATCTCACACACTGCACCCTGTGCTGTCCATCTCACCCACTGCACCCTGCGCTGTCCATCTCACCCATTGCACCCTGTGCTGTCCATCTCACCCACTGCACCTTGCGCTGTCCATCTCACCATTGCACCCTGTGCTGTCTATCTCACCCACTGCATCCAGTGCTGTCCATCTCACCCACTGCACCCAGTGCTGTCCATCTCACCCATTACACATCGCGCTGTCATGACCACCTAGTGTACAATAGGCAGCGTCCAACTCACCCACTACACTCTGCGCTGTCCGACCCACCCACTAGACTCTGCGCTGTCCGATCCACCCACTACACTCTACGCTGTCCGACTCACCCACTACATTCTACACTGTCCTCCCCACCCACTACACTCTGCGCTGTTCGACCCACCCAGTAAACCTCACGATGTCATGATCACAAAGTGTATATTGCTCTGGTCGCTGACCAGCTAGCCCACTGCATCCTACAATATCTAGATAACCCCTTTTATCATGTGATGTTTAGATAACCCACTGCATTATACGATGTCTGGATAACCCACTTTATCATGTGATGTCTAGGTAACTCATTCCATTCTACGATGTATTGATCACTCACAGCACCCACCGCTATCCAACTAGCCCACTGTTTCCAGTGATGTCTAGATAACCCACTTCATCATTTGATGTCTATAAAACGCATTCCATTTTACGACGTCTAAATAACCCACTTCATCATGTGATGTCTAGATAACTCATTCTATTCTACGATGTATTGATTATTTACTTCATCATGTGATGTCTAGATAACTAACTCATTCCATTCTTCGATGTATTGATCACTTACTTCATCATGTGATGTCTAGATAACTAACTTATTCCGTTCTATGATGCATCGACCACCCACAGCAACATGTGCTATGCAGCTAGCCCACTGCACCCTGTGATGTCTAGATAACCCAATTCATCATGTGATGTCTAGATAACTAATTCCTTCCTACAATGCATTGATCACCAATTGAATTCTGCGCTGTCCAGTGCAGTCCATCTTTCTCTCTGGCTAGAGCCCGTATGCAAGTCGTAAAGTTCTGAAGGCCAGATATGCATGGAGAAATAGTATGCATAACTGATACATTCAATACTTTGTCATCCTTAGATTTAATCTCGGTGGCATAGTGGTTGATCTGACTGCTTACCAATATAGTAACCTGGGTTCAATCCCTATCAATGCAAAATCATCTATCAAGGCGGCAATGTCCCAGTATTATCCTTATTATTGTTACGATTATCATTATTATTATTATTATTATTATTATTATAGTTGTTATTATTAGCAGGTCAGCATGATCGAAGGGATACGAAAGTGTGTTCTTAAACATCCGGTGAGTTAGTTCCGAGGTTAGGGGTTCAACCCCTACACCGGACGGCTGGACTAAAATGTTAACCTGTTGTCCTTGACCTGGGGACGTAAATTACAAGTACCTCTGAAGTCAGAGTGGGTTCGCCTGTAGACGAAGGACACTTAATAGGGAAAGCTAATCCACACGCAACATTCAGTCCATCACTACTATAAATAGTGTGTATGGACTACGCTTGGGTTTAAAGCGAGCAAGCAAACGAGCAAAAAAAGAAAAAAAAAATGATATAACCATTATTGCTCTGGTGTGCAACCAGCCTCACTAAAACTAAAACAAAACGGCTGCAGTATAATGTTCCTAATTTTCTGGGAATTCTTGTAGCGGAAAGATGGCGAAAGAGTGAATACACGTTGTTCTGTGACAGGATATATGAAGACTTAGCACTTCACCTTCAATCAGCTGTACTTACCTCTACTGTTTATCTTTAAATACAGCGACTTTACACACGGTATTTTGAAGTATTTCGTGTTCCCACTGTTAACCACATCAAGTGGTTTGTGGTGTACTGGAAACAGCTTAGTGGGAACGTGAACTTTAGGTGGCTTAAAGATTGCGACCTTAAGACATTCCAGTGTTGCAGTCCTGTTGCCAGGCTCTGCTGGGTTCCTCTGTTTGCCATTGTCGCAGATGTGGAAAGGTAAATTTCATTATTGAACCTTCTTTGTCTGGAAGCTGTTTGTGTGTCATTATTATGGGATTGGTGGTCTAGAGCTATAATGTTCGCCCCCTAGCAGGAATCATCATGTGGGTCTTTACAAATTAAGATATTCGAAAGGGAATACACTACACTGATCCTGGGGTTGTGGATCGGACGTCTACACTTTTCAGATGAGTGCGAAAACTAGGAGAACCGTCCAGAGCTATTCTTCTACCGCATATGTCTAAAGAAATTGTTTAATGTCTTCTTTTAATTCCATCTCACCCGCCACATCCTACATTTCAGCTCAACAGTTGCATCCTACGATGCCTAGTTCATCGACTGCATCATGAGCTATCAGATCATCTGTGGCATGTTGTGTTGTGCAGCTCAATTATTGCATCCAGCGGTCTCCGAGACATTGTCAGCATTCTTCAGTTAACTATGTTTCTAAGGCCCCCTAGGCTTTTTTATGCACATTTCCTGATGCGGTCGTCATGCCGATTTTGTTTTCTGTCAGGGGCAGAAAGAAAACCTAACATGCGCAGTTCGCGGCGACTACACTAACCAGTCGGCCTTAATTCTCAGGCTGAAGACCCCCCCCCCCCCCCCCCCCGCCCTATGCCGCTACGTACTATAGGTAATAGGTCTACAAGGTGTGACTGCGCCTGGCCCTGCAGCCAGCAGGGTTAGGATCGGCTAGCCTCTCCCATGAAGGGTGACAAGTTAAAATTAGTAGCCTGCCGATGACCCGCAGACTACAAAAGTTAACCCCACCTCCACGTGGTGTAGACTGGGAAACCATGACCGCGAGGTCGTGGGCTAACGGGGCTATTTCTCGCCATAGGGGATGGACTCCCTATGGTCAGCTTTTTGTCCTAAACCTGCGACTGGCCTAGAAAACTGTTAGGGGATCTTCACACTGCTCGTAGAAAAACTAAGAAGTATAAACGGACTGATCTAAATGGATATATACTCGACAATGTTAATGGACTACGAGATTGATCAGCTATTAAAAAATATAGGCACAATGAACGTCTGCGATTTTAATAGTAACGAAGAAGAACTTATAGAAACAATGGGAGAGAAGAAAATTGGACTGATGGGAATAGCAGACACCAGAATAAAAGGGGAAGGGTGCAAGGAGATCCACCACAATTACACGTTTGTCTACTCTGGAGTGGAACAGCAAGAAAGGATAAGACACGGTGTGGGAATAGTTATTGAACCACGGCTAGCAAGAGGAATACTAGAAATAACATATATATCAGAAGGAATCTGAAAAGGGAGAATAAAAGAGCAAACAATTACAACATATGTAGAAATATACGCACCTTGTAATACAGACAATAATGAGCAATAATGCGAGGAATTCTACGAAGACATCCATGACGTGCTAAATAAAATAGATAAGCAGGACAACATCATAGTTATGGGAGACTTCAATGCAAGACTATGACACAACAGAGCGGGCATAGAGAAACAACTTGGAGCATTTGGAGACCAACATAATGAAAGAAATGATAACGAAAGTAGACTGATAGAGCTATACAGCCAACATGACCTTTATATAACAAACACATTCTATAAACACAAAGACTTACAAATATACACCTGGTATCAACGGAGCGATCTATATACTAAAAGCCAAACTGATTTTATATTAACAAGAAATAACAGAAAGAGAAATATATTAGATGCAAGGGCAGTGCCCAACTTAAGTATAACACAGACCACAAAGCAGTCGTTGCCACAATAAGAACCATCAGTAGAAGAAAGCAAAGACCAGGAAAATACAGTCCATACAAATCAGTAAACTTTAAAAAAACTTTAAAGACGAGGCAGTAAGGGCAAATTATGAGAAAGAAACTAACTGAAATCATTGTAAAATGATTGATTTGATTGATTGATTTAGGAATCGACATCACAGCATTCTGGGCATTCCCATAAGTGCTCAGTCCCCATCCTCAGCAGCCAGCGAAGAGTTCCAACCCAAATAGAACCAGTAGCAATCTGATTATAAGTCCGTCTCGCCTTTCCTCTGAGCGTTGAGCGTCGGCCAGATCCCTTCGTCACTCCTCGTTGTCTCATTCTTGCCAGACCATGGTAATCCATTTGCTCCTCCGAGGTGTGCACGTGCTCCCACAAGGCCGCAACCACGTCTGCCTTGTCATGTATCAATACTCCACCAAGTTCTGCAGAGCCAGCCAATCTGTCCGCCTGTTCATTTCCCAGCACACCGGCATGCCCCGGAGAAAAGATCCAGGCGATGCTTGTCACCCGTGACCTCCGAAGCGAAGCAAGCCACTCCGCACGAAGTCTGCCCGTCCTCACCCTCGTCAGCATGCTTTCTGAGTCAGTTACAATCACGATGTGTGTGTGTGTCGTATTCTCCATCCAGCGGAGAGCCGCAGTGACTGCCTCCACTTCCATTCTTAAGCTGGATGTTGTGGTATCATATGCCAGGCTCTCCTGCCCCAAACATCGACCATTAGCTTTGGCTATGAACCCCCAGCCACTTCTCTCACCTCTTGACACCGAACCATCTGTGTAGATAATCACATCACTTGAGTGAGCATTGTCCTGAATTAGTTGCTGGATTTCCACTTCCGTGGCCCCTGCTGGCCACTCCCTGCACTCCCGGCTTAATGTGATTATAACTCTGCACAAGTCTGACTGCTCTGCTGGCACTCTGACCCACTCCTAATGTTCTCCAAGGGGCACACCTGTCTGATCGTATCCTCCGCCTGAGCCATCCATGATTTCCCTCTTGTCAGTCGCTGACCCTTAACCGCGTCCAGCGCCTCATGCAGTGGGTGGTCTGTGTCTGCAGCTACTCTGAGGTATGCCTTCGCCTGCATCACCTTGAGCCTACCAGCAATAGTCGGCAGACCAAGGATGTAACGCATACACACTACTGGGGTGTCTCTAGTGCATCCCAGAATGACCCGCATAGCTTCGTTCTGTATGCGCTCTAACTTCACCAGCTGACTCTCTGAGACAGTGAGCAGACCTAATCCATAATCAATTACTGAGAGGATCAAGTGCTTGTATAGTGTGAAAAGCATTCTCTGCTCTATGTCCATTGCAGCCATAGTTTTAAGTGCATTGAGTCCCTTTTGAGATCTTGTCACGACCGTCTCCACATGGTCCTTGAAGGATAGGCTCCTGTCAAATGTGATCCCCAGATACTTCAGTTTGTTCTCTCTGCTGACATTTCTACCATCTATCGCGAGGCTTGGGACATCAGCTCTTACAATCCTGTTGTCCAGAGAGCACCACAAAACGGCCGCCTTTTCCGGGTGGATGACAGCACTCATTTCTGTGCACCAGTCAATCACTTTATCTACTGTCGCCTGTAACTCCTGGGCTGTTTGCTCCCTATCTCTCCCCTGCCTATATGCAAGAATATCATCTGCAAATGTTAGTATTCTTCCAACCCCTGGTGCTTCTAGGTTTGCAATCTTGCTCTTATACACATTAAAGAGCACCGGTGAGACAGCAGATCTCTGGGTTTAGAGATCAGGACTGAGCATGGCATGTGATCACTCCCATGGTCATTCAAAACATTCCACTTTACATCAAGGACTGATGACTGGGAGACAAGTGCCAAGTCAATAGCTATGTCTGCATCGCCAGGCCTCATTGCCATTCTTGTCGGCCTACCATCATTTATGCAGACCACATCGGAGTCCACCGTGGCATCTGCAAGGGCAATTCCCTGTCGATTTTCTCCACTACTGTCCCAATCTCTGTTTCTTGCATTGAAGTCTCCACATATGAGTAGCCTATCACCTGGTACTTCCTCCAATTCCTTAAGCCAGTCCCAATGTTCCTTTCTGACAAAACAGTCCACTGTGGCATATACATTTATGATGTTCCAACTTAAGCCACCAATCTCCATTTGTATACCCTGGACCTCTCTTGCACTGTGATTCCACTGGCTCAAGTCGAGTACCACATGCTTCACTCCTTCCTTCACCAGCAGACCTTGTCCATGTCTCTTCTGCCGTGTATGGTTTATATAACTGGCGTACCCAGGGCAATGGTATTTGTCTGTATTTAGCTCCTGGAGCATAAGGACGTCAAAATCATATATTAGTCTCTTCAATACAGGACCTCTCTGTCTGGCACTGCGACAATTCCAGTATCCCACTCTTACATAGTTGAAACCTAGTCTCTCCACTTTTCGTCTTGTTCTCCTGGCGCCTGCCCTCCTATTTCTATGCCGTCGTCTCACACCATTTCCTCGTCTTCTCCTCCTCACTCTCTCTTCGCTAGCCTCTGAGAGATGTGTCAAGCGCAGAGCACGTGCTCCGTAGCTCCGGCGACGATTCCCATGTTTAAATAAATCCATAGGCAAAGTTTGGATATTGCAGGAAATAAACGGTCACCCTAGCATTGCCTGCTTGCTAGAGAAGAGGCAGGGGATGTCCCGCAGGAGTCCATACGCCTGGTGCCGCCCCGCACGCCTGTCAGACGTCCAACGTTCACGACCAGTTAACCCATGGCCATCCAGTTCCTCAGCACGCTGGTGCACCATGAACTTGGGGGTTTATATTTGGAGTTTTCCGTCTCCTAGATGGATTGCTGTCCAAAGCTAACGGGCTCCACCTACCCGGGAGCGTAACCCTGATCGGGGGGCTAAACGGGTACTCCACCTTGCCCAAGGGTGTCCCGTAGGCTAGCGGAGGGAAGGAGGCGCCTTACTTCTCCTTTGATAGGGGATACCCCTACCCCGCTACCCGCTCATTGTAAAATTACCTATAGAAAGACAGACAGTGGAAGGAGAATGGGAGATGCTCAAATCAAGCATAGTAAATACTGCGAAAATAACATGTGGAACCACGAAAAAACGCAAAACACGGATAAAGAAAATAACAAAAAGACTGGGAGGAGTATGGAGAAACCCTAAATAAAAACTACAAGGAGGCAAGCAGAAACCTCTACAAAAGGATAAGTGCATTGAGAACCAGAGGAGAACCTTCTGACCCAACTGAAATAATTAACAGCGAAAATGGAGAAACAATAAGTGAACAAAAACAAATCCTAATAAGAATGGAAACAGTACTTCAAATAACTTCTCAACATCTCATCAGATGTCACAGGAATTCAAGAAACCGACACAGATGCCACCGAAGAACTAGAAACAGATATACCGAAAGAAGAAATTATAGAAGCCGTCAGATTAGCCCCATTGAAGAAATCATCAGGACAAGATGAAATACCAAATGAACTAATTAAAGAAGCAAGAGAAGTAGGAACAGCATGGCTACATAGACTATTCAACCATATTTTGGTAGAACAACAGACTCCACGAGACTGGGGAAATGCCATAATTATCCCAATTAGGAAAAATAAAGGCAACAAAAGAGACTGTACACAATACAGAGGCATTTCACTATTGAGTCATACAGGGAAAATATTCTTATATTTTGCAATATTCTTGAGAAAAGATTACGAACTACTATAGAACCCCAGCTAAACGAAACACAACTTGGATTTAGTAAAAACAAAGGATGCACAGATGCCATTTTTGCTCTTAGACAACTTATAGAAAAATCAATCGAATTCAATGAAACACTCTACTTAGCCTTTGTCGACCAAGAAAAGGCATTCGATAGAGTAGCTAGAAACAAGCTGTGGGAAATCCTTAAACAATATGGAGTGAGTACACATCTAACAAACCGATGTAGAATCTTATACAACAACATTGAATGCATAGTGAGAGCAACTGGAGGACAGTCAAAACACATCACCATAATATCTGGAGTACGACAAGGTTGTGTCCTGTCCCCTCTCTTGTTCATAACATATATAGACAACATATGTAAAGAAACCAGCCAAAACAGAGACCGCAAGAATACCGCATGACGAGAACACAGAAGAAGAACCATCAGCCAATCTAACCATTAGATAACTCCTGTTTGCGGAGGACCAAGCACTAATAGCAAAATTAGAAGCAGAACTACAAGACCACGTGAATAGTCTAAATGGAATGTGTAGGGAACATAACATGAAAATTAGCACAAGCAAAACAGAGGTAATGACAGTATATAGTTATTGGCTTCTGCATATGGTTGTTGACTTCTGTATATGGTTATTGACTTCTGTATATGGTTATTGACTTCTGTATATGGTTATTGACTTCTGTATATGGTTATTGACTTCTGTATATGGTTATTGACTTCTGCATATGGTTATTGACTTCTGTATATGGTTATTGACTTCTGTATATGGTTATTGACTTCTGTATATGGTTATTGACTTCTGTATATGGTTATTGACTTCTGCATATGGTTGTTGACTTCTGTATATGGTTGTTGACTTCTGTATATGGTTATTGACTTCTGCATATGGTTATTGACTTCTGTATATGGTTATTGACTTCTGTATATGGTTATTGACTTCTGTATATGGTTATTGACTTCTGTATATGGTTATTAACTTCTGCATATGGTTATTGACTTCTGCATATGGTTATTGACTTCTGTATATGGTTATTGACTTCTGCATATGGTTATTGACTTCTGTATATGGTTTGCTTTGCCATGAAACCGGTGTTGGTAATACAACAACAACCACAACCACTATTACTACTTCTCCTGCCGCTACTACTACTACTACTACTACTACTACTACTACTACTACTACTACTACTACTACTACTACTACTACTACTACTACTGCTGCTGCTGCTGCTGTTGCTGCTGTTGCTGCTGCTACTACTATTGCTGCTACTACTACTACTACTACTACTACTACTACTACTACTACTACTACTACTACTACTACTACTACTGCTGCTGCTGCTGCTGCTGCTACTACTACTACTACTACTACTACTACTACTACTACTACTACTGCTGCTGCTGCTACTACTACTTCTAATACTACTACTACTACTACTACTACTACTACTACTACTACTACTACTACTACTACTACTACTACTACTACTAATAATAATACTAATACTACTGCTGCTACTGCTGCTGCTGCTGCTACTACTACTACTACTACTACTACTACTACTACTACTACTACTACTACTACTATTACTACTACTACTACTACTACTACTACTACTACTACTACTACTACTACTACTGCTGCTGCTGGTGCTGCTGCTGCTGCTGCTGCTGCTACTACTACTACTACTTCTTCTACTACTACTACTACTACTACTACTACTACTACTACTACTACTACTACTACTACTACTTCTACTACTACTACTACTACTACTACTACTACTACTACTACTACTACTACTACTACTACTACTACTACTACTACTACTACTTCTACTACCACTGCTGCTGTTGCTACTATACCATTATCGCCATCACAATTATCATTAACGTAAACTCATCCTTTTCTTCATCTCTTCTTCTTCTTCTTCTTCTTCTTCTTCTTCTTCTTCTTCTTCTTCTTCTTCTTCTTCTTCTTCTTCTTCTTCTTCTTCTTCTTCTTCTTCTTCTTCTTACCTCCTTCTTTCCCACCATACTTTTTTGTTCTTCCTTCTTCTGCTGCTTTGTTTTCTTCCTCTGCTCCCCCTCTAGTGTATCGTCCACGAAAGTAGGTCCAATCAGAGACAACCAATTGTAAGCAATGCCAATAACTGGCAGGCATACAAGGCATACATACCCACTGTAAATGTTACCAGTTATTTGAATGGAGACAGTTGCCTAATCAAATGTATTCCTACGCCGTGAAACGATGTTAGCACATCCGGCCATGGTGTGTGGGAGAAGAATGGGGTCTTGCAGTGAAATTTTACGATAAGCGACCGGAAGGCTGACAGATACAGATGGTCTTGCTTCTCAGATAAAGAGATTAACAGTACCGTAAGTTAACGGAAATGTTAAACGTACATGTTTGTATTTAGCCATTAAGCCTTTCGCAGTGTACTCAAAGCTTCTCAAACACAGGGCGCCGAATAATGTGTCGCTCTAAGGGGGTCAACGGAGGATGTGTGCGGAGGGGGAAGTAAACTGTTACTTTTGTCTTTGACTATGTACCCCTGTCAATGTTAACTTAGTCTCTTTGTCTATATAGAGATCTTTAGCAAGTAATATTTAATAAATGTTTCGGTTTATGTGTAAGTCAGTGGAACTTAAGTGTTGACTACTCGTTTAGAAAGCACTGACAAACTACTGAACGTAGTTCATGATATACTACTACTAGAAATCACGAATAGGGGCTGGGAGTGACAGCAGCATCCTGAAAATCTTCTTCTTCAGCGTTCCGAGCCATTGAGGTTCTTTGCTGCAGATACAATCCGTCTCCATTCGTCTCTCTGGTGGACCTTCTCTTGCCAGTTGTTGATTCCAAGTGCTTGTAGGTCTGTATATGTATTATCTCTCCACCGTCTTCTTGGTCTACCTCGGGGTCTACGGTCATTTATTTCCTGAGTGTAAGCGAGTTTTGTTTCCCTATTATCTTCCATTCTTTCTATATGCCCCAGCCATTGTAGTCTATTAGCCTTCATGCTACCAGTGATTAGCGGGGACTTAAACAGATCATAAATGTCTTTGTTACTTCTTCTTTTCCACTCTCCACTTTGTGTATCCCTAATGGGTCCAAAGATGCGTCTTAAAATTTTGTTCTCAAAGGTTTGTAACAAGGCTTCGTCTCCTTTCGTTGTACCCCAGGTTTCAGAGCCATACAGCACAACTGGTCTGATCAGTGCTTTGTATATTGTGATTTTGGTGTTACGAGATGCAAATGCAAATTGTAATTTATACGTGAAGAAAATGATTTTGTATCATGCACTGCACTGGGGTGTTTTTGGTAAAAGTTGCCAAAGCCATAGTTGTATAGATGAATGGGCACTTGGTGGGTGATGTGGGAAATATCTATCCAACCGCCATGACCCCGCAGAACATTTCCTGGTATCGATTGTAGGCTGGGTCAACCTGGGAGACCTGGTCAATTAAACAAATATTCTCGTCTCGAAAGGGATTCGAACAGACGACCACCGGGCCAGCAGGTAAGAGTGCTAGCCACTGAGTTGTCACGACGGCCGTGTTCGTATGAGTTAAAATAATTATACTATGAGATAGAAGTGGGAATGCAACTAACCATTTGGATAAAGATAATGTAACAACTGCCTAAAGGAAGATGGAATATAAACAATTTCTTTGTTTTTTTTTTTACTTCTTTTCTTCTCTTTCGAGGTGAGTACACCAACCTAACAATGCAGTTCTCAAACTCGGAGGTCCCGCAGAAGTCGGATGTGTCGGCCTAACGGCGCAAGAACGCAGCTCTGCTGTAAACAGGCACAACGCAATCACATCCGAAAAAAAACTCCGGATGAACGAAGAAGAAGAGGGAGAAACTCGGAGGTCAGTGTGTCAAACACGGGCGTTCATTTGTGACAGATTCAGTTTGTCTAAATGCATGCCAATCAAGTGCTTACAATTGCCTAGTTTTAGTCCCCAGCTCGTCTTTCGTCTTTATCAGAGAAGAAAAGGTAACCAATCTCTGTAGCGAAGAGACCAGAGGTAGTGTAATATTATTATAAACTGCCGTTTTTCTGAAAATGTCCAGCTCTGTGAATAGAGCCAATCTGGTAACTGCTGAGTCAAAAATCTATTGAACCTTCGCACCCGTGCTTCCTCCACTTTCACCCCCCTTCCCCCCCCCCCCCCACACACACACACACAAACACACCCCACGAGAAGTATATATTCTTCTTCTTATTCTCCTTCTTCCTCTATTAAAAAAAAAGCATCTTCTGTTTCTCTTGTGTTTTCTATTGCTGCTGTTGCTGTTTGCTAGATTTTTGTTTTGGGACACAATTGCTTTGGGTCTGTTGGTAATACAACAATATGTTATGCCTTTCGGCCCATACTTCCGACTACTTCTCGGCATTTGTTAACCGGGCTAACCTTCTGGTATAGCACTGTAGGACATGCCACAGCCCCAGTGGGGTCAAGTATTTCTTTTCCATCTTTTCCATCTACAGTTGGTGCACTGAGTCGTGGTCCCATTCTGACGTGTGTGATGCTGTGTCTGTGAGTCGTAGCCTCTTTCAAAACGTATTGATTACACACTTTGACCCTCCTAAGAATTGACAGCATTATTCTGCATAATCACGTCTCACAAGATGTTCCTAATTTCATTAGATGCGGATTTGTTAGGCCTAATCCGATCTGCATCTCTGTGATACATCTCCCTTCTGATACTAAATTATGAATATAATTAGAGGAACTGCGGTAAAGCTGTGGAAATGTAAATAATATGAAATAACACACACATATGCAGCTTTACAAAACAGAATTAAGAAACAATGTAAGGACGTTGCAGAGACTAGCCTTCAACAGCAAACAAATACATACACAAAAACCAACATATAGTCACGGAGAAGACCCTCCGGTGACTACATTAAGGCATAAGGATGGGTTCAGAAGAATAAAGATATAAAAAATGAGAATAATGAAGAGAAAATGAAAATTGTAATGCTAGGCGTGTGTCTGGATATTTGAACTTCTGTTCATAATGTATGCCACTGACCTTAATTGTTTATTTAGGCATGATCAACCAACACAAATATTACATGTGTCACTGCTTGACACTCTAACACATATACACACACACACACGCGCGCGCGCGCACACACACACACATACTTTATGGGAGGCCGCGTTGTCTTGAAGCAAAGGCAGAATTTGCGTACGCGCTATCCCTTGTTATCTGTTCACACGTCAGAAAAAGGCCACCACTCACAGACACAGCATCACACACGTCAGAAAGAGGCCACCACCCAGAGACACAGCATCGCACACGTCAGAAAGAGGCCACCACTCACACACACAGCATCACATACGTCATTTACAGACACAAAATCACACACTTTAGAAAGAAGCCACGACTCATAGCCACAGCATATCACACGCCAGAAAGAGGTCACCACTCACAGACATGGCATCAGACATATCAGACAGAGGCCACGATTCACAGACACAGTCAATGTGGTGTCGATACGCTTGGTTGCACTGGAGAACAGAGATACTAGCGAGAGCCTGAGATCCGCGGAGCAAGTTAGTCAGAAGGCAAACCGTTAGATGACAAAAGCTGGTATCGTCTATTGTGTTTGAGGACTTGGCTAATCCCATAATGAGCCGTGCAGGATTACAATCACATGTTTTGGATTAGACAGAGAGGCTGGTTTAACACAATGTAAGCTGCCTCTCGCCGGAGGTAACCGGAAGAACGCCGGAAGTAAAAGTACCTGAGTAGGCAAGTAGACAATGCGATAGAGAACTATGATCATGTTAAATTAGATGAACTAATCTGAACTAAATTATGATCGTGTTAAATTAGACCTCACAAAGGTGTCACCAGACGATTACATTTGAGTCCAATGGCTCATGGATGAGTAGGTAATTGAAGATTGGTTGACAGAACATAAATGTGTCCTTGATCTAGGTGACAAAGCAAGGTACGATACGAAAGACACCAAGCTCAGGTAATATTGCGCAGCAATCGTCTTCTTCCTTCTCCGCTTCAGCCTTTGAGATTCCTATAGGTGTATAGTCCCACAAGCACACATGCAAAGTCATTTGTAGGCACATTTATGGTTGATTGAATGTTGACTGATGTTTCTCTATACGATGCAGTATTTAGTTTCACACCAACCCTCTTTAGTCGTTTTTTACTACTTGCACAGGAGACCGTAGTATTACACATAATTACTGTCCCAGTAGGGCCCAATTAGTACACACGCAATTGATGATGGCTGGTTACGCCTATAGGTGCCAGTCAACAGGCAGACACACAGGCACAATTGTAAATCGTAATTAAGCATAATAGAACAGGGCAACAAACGGGCACCAGAACAAGTATATATGGCATATGTGCGTTAGAGCGTGTTGTGTACTTGTTGACATTGCAGGATCAATACAGTTTATATTGTTGCACTTTCTACTAGACATTTGTGACCCTACTTCAGACATTTGTTCTATACAAGCATGCAAATATATTTGTTCAATGCTTATACTAAATAATGTTTCAATATAATTGTTCTACGTTGACACTACTTTCTTCTTTTTATTTTGCCGTCAAAGTTAACTATGCGTCTTTTCCGACATGGGCCTCAAACAGGATGGGTCGCCTGATGTGTTGATGATAAATAATGTGTAAACATACTTGGTCTATGTAGATAATAAAAAATGTATCAACATACTTGGTCTATGTAGATAATAAATAATGTGTCAACATACTTGGTCTATGTAGATAATAAATAATGTGTCAACATACTTGGTCTATGTACATAATAAATAATGTGTAAACATGCTTGGTCTATGTAGATAATAAATAATGTGTCAACATACTTGGTCTATGTAGATAATAAATAATGTGTAAACATACTTGGTCTATGTAGATAATAAATAATGTGTAAACATACTTTGTCAATGTAGATAATAAATAATGTGCAAATATACTTGGTCTATGTTGATACTACATCAAGTCAAGTCAAGTAAATGACCTTTTATGAGGATATGTTCAGTCAAGTCAAGTAAATGACTTATTATAAGGACTTGTTCAGTTAAGTAAAGGAAATGACCTTTTATGAGGACACGTTCAGTCAAATAAATTAAATGAACTTTTATGCTACTACAATATACAACCAATCCCCATCAATGAGGATTCTAACACACGACCACCATCCCGGCAGACAATCGTACTAGCCACTGCACCTAGTTAAGTCAGTTGCATATCCTTTACAGGACGTAGCAGTCAACTCCGGCATTCTTTGGCTGTTTGTGATTCCTGTGCAAGTTTACGTTAAGTAGTTCCTCTTGGCTTTTTGAACGACCATTACTCATAACATTGTATGGAAACCAACGCAAGGCGGTCTGCTTCCAAATCGTGATGGAGAAAATAGTGTACTGCTGAAAAAAAAAATATACTAGACAAACGTGCAAAAGGAAGACAGCGTATTAAATGGGAAGATAACGTGAAGAGATGGACTGGAATGACACCTTAGACGGTACAATGACCACGAAAGGCAGTGAGTGCTGGGGATCCAAAGCAGAAGCCAATATTCGTTGTGCAGACGGCAACTGATCTGATCTGCCAAGGTCAGTATCATGTGTGTTGTCTAACAATTTCTGCTCAGGTGTTCCAATCCAAGACGTGAGAAACTGGTTTGGTTGGTGATTCATGGCGGGGTTTACAAGCTGACTTCAACCTCCTGTCTCAGGCCTGGTATCGAATTTCGAAAATGACACCGCCAGCTAAGCCTAGGTCCTTTACCGTGGTCAACTATTCCTTTAGACTGATACGTTTTCCCCCGTTCCCTGCACATAAATTTGACCGGACACAGCCATAAACCACGAAGGACAGAGTCAGGGAATTTAAGTACCCCGCAGAACGTATTCTGTGAGGGGTATCACTGTGGTTATCTACATAGAGCAGTGGCATATTGTGCTGACTACTTCTACTACTGCTGCTGCTGCCCCTATTATGATACTATTACTGCTGATGCTGCTGCTAGAAAATCAAGCGAGGAACCCCTTGAGGCCACTAAAACAGTTCATAAATAAACACATATAGTATTGTTTGGCGCTCATACAAGTGAGAAGATGGAAGTAGCGACTAGAGGACGTACTAGACAACATAACAATTGAAAGCTATAGTTACCGACCGTGATTCGAACCTGTCACCTCCAAATGACGACGGTGCCTCGCTGCAGGAACAAGTGGGCTTCGACGCATCGCCAACAAGACAAGCATGTGTGTGCTTATTTATTACTACCACTACACGGTGTATGTTTAATGACTGCAGTGTTTGGAAAAATTGCCGGTCCAAGTTTTGTATTTACCTATTATATTTTGTATTTATGTTGCCTGAACTTTACAGAGTGTGAATACAAAACTTGGACTGGCAATATTTTCAAACACTCCACAGTCATTAAAATACATCCTATACAACAACAACAACAACAACAACAACAACAAAAACAACAACAACAACAACAACAACAACTACTGCTGCTACTACTACTACTACTACTACTACTACTACTACTACTACTACTACTACTACTACTACTACTACTACTACTACTACTACTACTACTACTACTACTACTACTACTATTGCTACTACTACTACTACTACTGCTACTACTACTACTACTATTACTACTACTACTACTACTACTACTACTACTACTACTACTACTACTACTACTACTACTACTACTACTACTACTACTACTACTACTACTACTACTACTGATACTACGTTATAGATGTGTTACTATTGGCTATCATGCAGAACGTCGAAGCTTAGCTAGTCAGAAAGACTCTAAATCTCTGTTGATTCATCGTGGCTTCTCCAGAGATTTAAGATCCCGTGCTCATCCTCGTCTTGGTGGGAGTATTCTGGAGTGTAGCAACGACGGCCGTCGTCATTTTGACCATCCGTCTCTTCATCTGTAAAAACACGGGGCTAGCACAATATACCCAAAACGAATCTATGTGTGGAAGGGGGTCCTTTTCCTGTTTTTATAAGAAAAAGACAAACGATGCTCTTTGGTCATATCTTGAGGAGAGAAGCATTATAGAACATCCTGATAACTGGAGAGATCAGCTGGAGAAGAGACAGAGGTAAACCAAGAGAAGTAATGTGTATTGGCCTAAGACGACGGTATGGAGGAGTGTCTTAAGTAGAATTGATCCAGAACACCAATCACCCAAACCTGCGGAGAGACACTTATTACACATTGCAAGACGCGTGATTATGATGATGATGTATAACAGAACAGTCTCCAAGCTTTTGTAACTAACCGAACAGAATATGACCTAGCTTGTGAAACAAATAACTAAAGTATATTAATACATTGGTAAGTAACAGCTAGCTGTCGTTGAATGGGAAAGAAAACAACGACAGTGCATATATAATATAGGACACAATGCACATAAGTATACAATGCAAGGCTTATTCATATTCTACTTATTCTCCTCTTTGGTCCACGCGATAAAAATCACTGCGCAACTTTTAAAAAAGTGTGCATTATTCAGCAAAGTGTCGTTATATTTACTTCCTGTTTTTAATAAACGGCCTTCTAATATGGCGAACAAGTAAATCAAAGTTGTGCAATAAAATAGAACATTAATGATAGCTCACAGGAATGAAAACTGTTCACTGCGCCAAAATATAATAGTATTTTCCTAAGCGCTCAAACAAAATCGTAATACTAAGGAGAAGAATAATTTGCTAAGTTTATTATGATACGTTTCAAAACGCTGAAGTTACAGAGCAGACACAAGAATGCCGGCAGGAGTGAAGGCGAAGCAGCTTGCACGCGGCATTCTTCGGTGAACAGAATTGAACACATTTTAGATAAGAGAACAACAAGATGGTGAGTATATGTGGATCTGCTGTACTAGCGAATGAGGAAAATGCCTTCATGGTCTCAGTTGTATGAAGTAAACTCCCACAATGCTCTCCTAGTTTTAGAGGACCGACGTTACACGTTTGTAAAGCATAGGCAATTTGAAGGACCGAACTTCCCAGAATAAGTTGATAAGCATGTTACATATATTGATTGCATTTGTGGCATGTTGAATTACTTCAGATTATTGCTTGGATAGCAAATCCATTATGTGGAAAGTCCAAATCGAAAGCTCGCTGTGTGGGCTTCATAAAAGGTGGAAAAGTGTCCTAGTGGCACGAAATGGAATATTCCTTGGATAGCAAATCCATTACGTGGAATGTCCGAATCAAAAGCCCATTGTGTGAGCTTCATAAAAGGTGGAAAAGTGTCCTAGTGGCATGAAATGAAATATTGCTTGGATAGCAAATCCATTACGTGGAAAGTCCGAATCAAAAGCCCACTGTGTGGGCTTCATAAAAGATGGAAAAGTGTCCTAGTGGCACGAAATGGAATATTGCTTGGATAGCAAATCCATTACATGGAAAGTCCGAATCGAAAGCTCACTGTGTGGATGTCATCTGCAGACTGCATACTTCTGGTTTCCGGAAGAACAGCCTATGGTGAACGGAAGGCCCAATATACGGAAGTGAGGCTAAGCAGCCATGTGCAGGACGTGACGATTCCTTGGGTGAGCCCAGTACCAGAGCGCTATGTATCGGCTCTGCAAGTATGGAAGCCTCCTTGGATGGCGGGGAATGCCCATGGTCTGCCCCTGCCTTCCCTTGAGGGCTGACCAGGATCTTTGGCTGTTCTATATGGGCCAGCTGGGATGGGGGATAACACCACAACAGTGAGAGTCAAACGTCCTAAGAAACCCCCGGGAAGGTTAACCCTGTCAACAAATGCCCGCAGAAGTCGGATGTGTCGGCCTAACGGCGCAAGAACGCAGCTCTGCTGTAAACAGGCACAACGCAATCACATCCGAAAAAACAACTCCGGGTGAACGAAGAAGAAGAATTACTTCATATCCCCGGGAAGGTTAACCTGGTCAACAAATGCCTGCAGAAGTCGGATGTGTCGGCCTAACGGCGCAAGAACGCAGCTGTGCTGTAAACAGGTACAACGCAGTCACATCCAAAGAATATCTCTCCGGATGAACGCAGAAGAAAGAGAAGAAAAAGAAGAATTACTTCATACGAGCCTTGAGAATCAATCATATATCAGTCTTTGTATTATTTATTGAACCCCTCTACCTCGGCATCAGCATATCGGATGTTTAAGAACGAGTGCACTTATCCATTCTACCCCGCTGACCTCCTGTCCTGACATTTGATAGAATCGTTCCCTGTGATGTCATGTTTCTTGTTTGTAAGTCTTCTAATATTTTCATGCAATTTTTATGTTGTGTTTTATTTCTAGAGAGTACACAACCTTACATTATGTCTGAGGCCACCTGTCTTTAGTAGTTCTGCACATGTGACATATTTCGTTTACTATTCATGCGTATCCTGCAGGTTTGTTTCTTTATCTCTTTTTGTTCATGATTTCATCAGTCATCCACTTTTTCTTGCTTTCTTTCACCGGTGTTTGCATTTCTTGTTTCTAACATGGTCTTGAAACATTCCCAGTTTGTACTAATTTTCTTAAGAATTTTCACATGGATGGTGTTCCATACTTTCAACCCTTAGGGGTCCATATTTATTCTCAACTTCTGAACCTCATAAATGTGACTTATGTCTAGTTGCTTCAATGCTGATTTCATTATTTGAGACGATCCTGATGTCGAAAGTCCTGTGTGTTTCATTTTATTTGTATTTTTATAACGACAGGTTTGTGATCTGAGTTGGTATTTGTACATTAGTAATTTTGGCATTCTTAACGTTGTTTTCAAGTCTATTTCCAATCATTGTCTAAGCAAGTTGGTTTCTCTTTCTATCTCCGTTGTTTTAGCACGTATGCAATTGCATTTGTTCATGTTGGGAAACTGTATTGCAGGTAGTGAGCTAAATCTCTTCACAAGACTACGAACCTCCCACCTCTGACAATGCTGGTCCCCCATCCAATGTTGCCACACAATATGCTTATTCATTTCTTAGAGCAGGGTGTCAACGTCTTACGTCGTACGTTAGTCTGGTGTCGTGACAAGTAGTGAACATGTGCAATAAAGTCAAATGACTCTAAGTAACATGTCGATGCTTTTAATAAATATGTTACAGAAAATATCATTTAGACCAGTTAATGGCAACGATATACATAACGTCTGCTTAAA
>JACEFZ010004741.1:0-22404 GCA_014155875.1 Cepaea nemoralis
CGAATTTTTGGGAAAAAAGATAGGCTAGTCCCTCTAATATACCACAACTGAGAATTATCCCCAATTCTACACTTCAGAATGTTTTCCTCGACTCCATCCACCTGTTTACTGCACTGGGTTTTATATGGGTGCTTGAGTGAGTCACCGGAAAGTCCAGACGCCAATCAGTCCAGAATCTGGCTTTGTCCTCCTGTTTCCAGACTAACCAGAGTCAATTAGCTGTCAATTTTCCTTTTCATCTGGGGAGTTCTTTGTCTCATCCAACAAATATCCGGGTTGTCTGTAAGCCAAAGACCTTTCTCCCATTACATAATCCTTCTGACCTCTAGCAGGCATTCTGTCTATCACTTGCAACGACCAACTTCCGTTTTGTAGACAAATGTCGCCAGTACACACCTCTCGAACAACATCCTGTCATCAACTTGTCGACTATGTGTAGACAACTCGACGTGACTCCCTTTGATCTCATACACACTGTTGACCAGGTGTCGAGAATCTGTACAGACGTATTTTCCTCAGTTTGTTCACCATAAAAGCGTCAATTGTGTTAGCAAAATAATGTCGGGTTTGGTTATCATTGATCGACTGACAAGTTAATTTATCCTGTGACAACTGCTAGACCGATCGATGGATGTTTTTAAGTTTTTGGGCCCGTAGGACCCTCACTGTCGACGACAATTGTCGACGTCCATTGGCGCTGTTACTGCCTCCACCTCCATTCTCATGCTGGAGGTCGTAGTCTCATATGCCTGACTCTCCTTTTTCAAGACTCGTCTATAGCCTTTGCCATAAAACCCCAACCACTACGTCTGTTTCTCACCACTGACCCATCGGTGTAGATGACTATGTCACCTTGATGTGTGTTACTTTAGATCAGCTGACTTCGAAGTCAGTGCGGCACGCTGCCCATTCCCTGCACTCACGACCCAGTGGTATTATTTCCTTGTGCCAGTCCCTCGTGTCTTCCGGAACTTCAACAAACTCATTTTCACGAATGATGGTCTCTAGATCGCACACATGACTTATATAGAGTTACGCCTGTGCCATCCAGGACCTGCCTCGTCTTAGTCTATGACCCTTGACTACATCCATACCTGCATGCAGCGGGTGATCCCTATCTGCAGCAACTCTCAGGTTCCATGTGGCCTGAAGGACTCTATGCCTATCCGTCATTGTTGGTAGCGCCAGGATATGCCTCATGCATATAATTGGTGTGTCCTTTGTGACCCCAGGATTACCCGCATGGCAGCATTCTGTATGCGCTCCAACCTTTCAAGCTGGCTCTTTGATATTGTCAGCAGCCCAAACCATACTCAATGACAGAAATTATTAACTGCTGAAAGAGCCTGTACAGCATCCCCTGATCTACTCCGGCTGCTGCAATAGCCCTCAATGCATTAAGTCCCCTACCAGCCTTTACCACCAAAGCTTCCACATGATCCTTAAAAGACAAACACCTGTCAATGGTGATACCCAAGTACTTCAATTTACTCTCTCTACTAAGAAGACATCCATTTCAACATAATACCTGGGACATCTGCCTTGACGATCCGGTTATCCACACAACCGATGCCTCGTCTGTGTTTATAACGGCCCCTGCTTCCCTGCACCACTCTGCCACCTTATTTACTGCCACCTGTAAGTCTTTCACCAAACTGACTCTGTCTCTGTCCTGTCTGTAATATCTGTACACCAACACATCATCTTCAAATCTCAAGATTCTACACACACCTGGTGTTTCAATAGCTGCGATTTTGTTGGTGTAGACAATAAAGAGCACTGGGGACAAGGCAGATCCCTGTGGCAACCCATGTGTAATAAATAGTACAAGGGTCAGAAGTCCAGGAATCCATGCGCCGTGCAACCTTACGCTCATAAAGGACCGCCGCAACCTATCTTACAAGGCAAGGGCAGACTTCCATGTCCAACAGTGTGTATATCAACCGATCATACCTGGCCCTGTTATACGCATACTCCAGGTCAAGAGCTACCGCCACTGTCTCTTGGTTATCCTGGAAGCCCTCGTAGACATCAAATGCAAAAGTTTCAGCATTGGCCCAGGTGTCCTTCCCAGGCCGATAACTCCCGAGCCTTTGGGAAGCAGATTACGTCTTTCCAAATGTCGCTGGAGTCTGCGTGCTACTATATTTTCGAGGGCTTTGCCATATTTGTTTTTCAGGGTTATGATTCGGTATCCATTAAGTCTGGAGCAATCCTTTCCTGGCTTTGGGAGTGGGACCAGGTAGATATGCAGCCAATCGTGGGGTATTTCCGCCGCATTGATGCTTAGGTTCGAACGAACGAACGAAAGAACGAACGAACGAAAATATTTATTTTCAAAGGGTTAAGAATTGGGCACGCAGGCCCGTTTGACATTCTTCTCTATTTCCTCTCGTACATTCTTTGAAACAAAGATTTTGAAAGGTTGAAACAAAGAGCCATCTCCTCCAAGTCCCCATCGTTTATTTTACTCATATTGGAGTACCTCTCCTAGTGGCGTGCAGAGGTTCTTTGATGCTCGGGTCAACACTTTGATTGGATGCCCCTAAATTGTTCTTTCCCTAATTCATTCCTCCTCCCCTCCCACTGCACTGTGCTGCCCCCTCTCGATAATTGGATGCCCCCCTCCGGAGTGGATGCCCGGTGTCAGCGTCCTGGGAGTTGAAAGAGGACATATGACAAGGACAGGACATAAGTATGCCATGGATAGGACATAGACGGGACTAGAGTATCCATCTACAGACAGGACATAAGGATATCAACAGGACAAGGTGCCTGAGCAACAGTACAACCTTGCACTGTATGACCTGAGACACCAGTCATCAACAGACGGGGTGAGGACAGGACGACATCCAGAATACTGAGACATCTGATATAGCACGATTATTGCGGACCACACGGGGCCAAACACCACGTGACTACAGGACTGAGGGCTAGAGAGATCAGACTGGATAGGACCGTGATGCGTGTGACTTGGCGAGCTAACGTACTGATTGCCGACTTGAAAGTTTGCGTCTGTTGAGGGAATGAGGCAGTGATTTGCCGATGCGCTGTGTGTGAGACAGAACTGCATTACGAAAGCATGAATGCCTTTTGTGGCTGAGTATTTAATTGTATTTATATTGTATCATACTGATAGAATGTATTCAATGTGCTAACGCGACTGTATGCGTTAAATAAATAATATTAGTTTTACATGCATTTTCGTCTTGACACCTTTGTGTATGCATGTATCTATTGTCTCTGTCACACCCATGACAACGAGTAATAACTGAGACGTTGACAACCGGGGCCGTCGCACCCCCCCCCCCTCCCCCGCACCCCCCTTTGCACGCCACTGACCTCACCTCATCCGGACCTGGCGCTGTGTCTTTAGCCCGCTTCAGTACCCGTCTAATATCCTCCACCTTAATCTCACAGTCCTCCTTCCTAGTGACCCGTGACAAGGCTTCTCTGACGTTATCTCTAATAGCTCTATCTTGCTAATCTGTCTCTGTTTTTTTTTTTTTTTTATCGTGGGGTTAAATATAAGACGGCGGGAAAAAAAATCTCATAACGATGCAACGGACGGTTTTCACAAAAAATTGATCGTGAATGCGGGCAATCATTTCTGAATGGACTATAATGTATTCAAGAGAAGCTTTATCTTCTCAATGTAATATGTTAGTAGCATATCCTTTACAGGACGTCCAGTCAATACCAGCGATTTTTTCTGTTGTGATCTCTTGGCAAGTTTACAAGTTCAGTAGTTCGCCATTGCTTTCTGAAAGACCGGCACCCATACCATTTCGTAAAAAAACCAACGCAAGGCGGTTTGCTGCCAAATCGTCCGCAGCTGTGTTTCGAACGTGGGTATGCGGGATTACGAACTGCGTCGGTAACTCCTTCGCCACGGAACAAGCTAATGTAATATGGGTACAGAGAAAAACGCCGAAACCCAAACTTACAAGATCGTCATGGCCTGGATACGACATGTGACATTAGAAAAGCAGCAATGTCAAGCACAAACATTTTGTTTCTTAAATCACAATATGGAGTTATCAAGTACATATGGTGGGGGAGACAGAGGGGTGGTGAGGAAGCAAGAATTAATCACACTGACAATTTCTTTGTAACTACTACTATTGGGTAGGAAATTCCAAGAATTATACACATCACGGGTGCAACCTTAAGACACGACGTGACAAATATATCCACCCACCACCTACTCGACCACGCCCTTTATTTTCGCGGTTGGTTTTCTACTGAGAAGGCACTTTATTTCATGACTCGGTGCTAGTTGCAACCATTCAGTAACTGACGTAACTGTAGAATAGTCACACTATTTAGTACAACACTTATTCATTTAGTGTAACTAGTTATATTTGTGAGTGTAAGAATATGTTTGTTTGTTTATTTATCTGTTTTAATTTCTACTGAAAACTGATAGTGCTTGCATCGTTCTACAAGACGACGGCCAAAAGCATACCACGGACTTTGTGCTCAGGGAATATGTGTGTGAAAAGGAAATGAACAGGCTGATATATTGTCTGCAGCCGCTCCTGTGAGTGGCCAGATGCTTTATGACAAGGATGATATGATGAAGGCTGTCTGGAATAACAAAAGTGACAGATGGCCCAGGCCTGGAAAGCTGATTCAGCTAGAAATGAGAAGAGAGCCTGGTTGCCACTCAAAGGAAAGGGAACTGTGCAGGCGGACGTTTAATCAACCGACCACTGGCTCTATAAGCATGGGAACTCTTCAATGGCTACAGAAGAATGGGACCAAACACGCCTGTGAATGTTCCGAGCGCAATTATGTTGTTTCTTGAACCCATACTCAAACTCATGTTTTAGTGTAGATTATTAAGTATACTATTGTATTGTATACATTGACTGAAGATTTAAATTGTGCCTTTATGTTTGCATTACTTTCCTATTGCAGTAAGTACATTTTTGCTGTATACACTTATATTTCAAATATTCAATTTTACACATTCCTTCAGTCCTGACATTATTAATTTCTTATTCACACACTTACTCATGTATCAACACTCATGCACATTCAATACACATACTCTTCTCTATATCCATTCACTCATACAACCCCGACTCAAATTGAACCATCTATCCGCAGATTCTAATAAAGTAATCCATTTATTTATCAGTTCACCAAGTCATCCATAATCGTATGCACTCACCTACCATTAAGTATGTTTTCGAACTCCGTCTTTCTATTCACGAGTGCAGTTTTGAGGGGGATTCCCGGAAACCGTCGCTGGATCTACTGAGTTCGGCTCTGTGGACGCTTTCGGTCTGCCGCTCTGTGGAGCTGTATGGGATAATACTCAAGCGTTGCCTCGTACACGTGCACTGGGTTGATGTTAGCTTATGGATTAGCTTTCCCTATTGCCACTGTCCCTCGCCATCAGGCGAACACACTCTGACTTCAGAGGAGCTTGCAGTTTATGTTCTCAAGGACAAGAAGTCAACATTTTAATTCAACTGACCGATGTAGAGTTTCAATCCAGGCTACCTCGGCATTAATGCGCCGGATGTTTAAAAACGAACGCTCTTATCCATTCGTCCATGCTGACCTCCACCCGGTATAATGAAGTTGTGAAGTTGAACCTTTTCGTTCACTTGAGTGCCGGTGTTGGACTGTTAGCTGGACTGTGGTTCGGTCAGAGTGCTAAATGCTTGGTTGAATCAATCACAGCAGTATAAATGCTGGACCAGTCATGGATGCTAAACAGTTACACTCACAATCTGTCTTCACGCCACGGACATATAAGATAAGAGGTAGAGTCTTTCATTCCTCCTTCTCACATTCGCGTGTGTTGGCGGTTCGCTGTGGATTGCAACTAAGGCGACACCTAGCACCAGATCATAGTTTATCTTGTACTAAACCTGCTCTGAACGCAGTCAGCAAGCCAGTGGGATTTAGACTCAAGAATAGGAAACAGTCTGGGCATAATTGAGCCTCTTTTCACAGCTTCAGACATAGTGATTGTACAGCACTCTTCTGGAAACGAAAGATAGAGGGCGTCAGATATCTACATCAGCGCTGGCAGAGAGTAGCCATCTTGGAACTGGTTGAAAGTTGGTTTTATTTTCTAATAGAAGAATAAATATATATATTCGTGCCGGAACTTACACACACACACTCTCATACTTAAAGCTTTACCTGACTCAGAAATAAACAAACTCAGGCATAATTTCGTCTGAAGCTTTCCTTCTGAATCAGGATGAGGGACATACAGAGACCTAAACCACATCTGGAGGCTTTGCCGGTCCCTCTGCAAGTGCCGAAATTTAGCGTCGCTGGACCCAAAATATTTCGCGGGCGACGCGATTATTCTAGGTTAACCAATGGACAGAACGGGCCTAGATCACATGATCTGTCCATCATTGGGTGTCACAGCTATTAATACTCTTGACGCCACATTCCTAGCATCCCAATTCTCTCTAGTGCAAACCCTTAGTGAGAAGTGTGTTTTGAAATTGTGATGTGCAGCAGTGAACAAGACGGAGTGCGCAATCATGCGACAGAGCCCCCCTCCAGATTGATCTCTGTGGAGAACTATCGTCTCAGTCGTTCACAGCTGACACGGTTCCTTTTGTGATCCCTCTTGTTGGTTTTCCACTTCATCCGAAGTTGATGGTTCATCAGGAACTGGACAACGACTCAAGAAGTCGGCGCCTACGTTCATTTTCCCAGGAACGTATTCGATTTGGAATGAGTATGGTTGCAACAGCAGCGACCATCGCATGAGTCTTGCGTTCAGATTCCGTGACGATGCCAGAAACATCAAGGGTTGGTGATCACATTGCACTGTAAAATGTTTACCATACAGGTATGCCTGAAACTTTTCCACAGCCCAGATTAGACCAAGGCACTCACGCTCGAATCACCGAGTAGTTCCGTTCAGAAGCATTCAGTTTCCTGCTTGCATAAGCTACAGGGAATAGCTCTGAGTGATCATCTCCTTTCCTCTGGAGTAAGGTGGCCCCTATTCCAATATTACTCGCATCTGTGCGGAGCACGAATGAGCGGTCGAGGTTGGGTAGATGTAGGATCGGTTTGGCTGTTAAAGCTTGTTTGAGAGCTGTAAAAGCCTTCTCACAATCAGCTGACCATATGACTTTCTCTGGATTCCCCTTTTTGGTAAGATCCGTTAAGGGTGCAGCCAGTGTGTTGAAGTCTTTGATGTATCTTTGATAGAATCCACATAAGGAGACGAATGATCGAACATCCTTTTTGGTCCTTGGGCGAGGTGCTCTCTGAAGTTTCTCCACATTTCCTTCTTGAGGTGTTATGAAGCCTTGAGATACCTTATGGCCTAGGAAGTCCAATTGTTGAAATCCTATTTGACACTTCTTGGGTCTTGCTGTCAAACCTGTTTCCTTAAGTCGCTTGAACAAGAGATGCAATGTTTCGACATGCTCCTCAAATGTTTCAGTAGCAACTAAAATATCATCCATGAAGTGGCTGATGGCCGGATGATGTAATGGGTCAAGTAATCTTCTCATCATGCGTGTAAATACACTTGGAGCGTTACTTAATCCAAATGGAAGAACATTGAACTCGTAGTGTCCTCCAGGAGTACTGAAAGCTAACCACGGTCTGACTTCCGGTTTCACAGGAATTTGGTAATATCCCTTACTGAGATCAATCCTGGTGAAGTATTGGGCTGTGTTGAGACTAGTGAACAGCTGATTCTGGTCGGGTAGAGGTTCTGCCTGAAATTCAGTAATCGCGTTGAGCTGTCGATAATCGATGCACATTCTGTGTTCACCATTAGGTTTTCTCAACAACACCACACTAGCACTGTATGGAGATTCAGATTGTGATATAATTCCTGATGAGAGCATCTGCTGTATCTCTTCCTGCAAAGTATTTTGCTTGGCATAAGGAACTGGGTACGTCTTGACTCGCACAGGTGTATCATCTGTTAGCTTCATATCGAATTCCACTAAATCAGTAAGACCTGGTTTGTCGGTAAGTATTTCTGCATACATTGCCATAAGATCTCGAATTTGCTTCTGTTGATCTGGAGATAGGTTGGGATTGATATCCACATCCTGAAATGTCTCTTTGGCTTGCAGTGTACATTCTGTTCCCATGGTAATTCCTTGTTCTACTTCAGTAGCAACAGCCATAGCCATCAGGTGTGCAGTTTCGGAGGTTGCGGACCTTTCATTCCATTTCTTCAAAAGGTTTATGTGAAACACTTTCAACTTGCCTTTGACAGAAATTTTGTAGTGAGTACGAGATATTTTCTCTGTCACCTCAAATGGTCCTTTCCATCCAATTTGCAACTTGTTCTGACTGGTTGGAAGTAGTAGCAGCACCTTTTCACCCACTGTCAGCTCTCTATCTTTTGCTTTCTTGTTGAAATTGCGAGTCATTCTTCGTCGAGCTTGACGTAGATTCACATTCGCTTGTCTCCAACCATGTTGTAGACGTTTCTTCAACTCAGCAACATAAACAGATGCAGTAACAACTGTATCATCTGCATGATCATCAGTCCATGTTCTCAGTAATACTTCCAAGGGTCCCTTGATTGGCCTCCCAAACAACAGTGTTGCGGGCGCAATCCCAGTAGAGTGATGCGGCACTTCCCGGTATGCGAATAATGCAGCAGGAATATATGTGTCCCAATCCTCTGGTTTTTCATGAGCTAACTTTCTCAGAATACTGATGAGGGTACCGTTCCACCGTTCTACACTCCCGTTCGTTTGAGGCAAATGGGGAGATGAATAGATATGGCGAGCATGAAATAGCCGAAAGACTTCTTCCATGAGTTTACTGCGAAACTGTGATGCATTGTCGGTTAGGATTTTGAGGGGAAATCCAATCCGAGTAAATATCTCAAGTAAGGCTTCAGCAATGTGCTTGGAGTCACTTGATGGCATTGGAATACTTTCTGCCCACATTGAACAGACGTCCACCAATGTTAATATGTATCGATTCTTCCTCCTCGTCCTGGGGAGTGGTCCGATAATGTCTACGGCAACTCTCTCGAAAGGAGATCCAGTTAGGGGCATCTCACCAAGCGGGACAGGGGGTGTCCTATGTCTTGGGGTCACTCTTTGGCATTCAGGGCATGACTTGACATATCTGGTGATGTCAGAATTCATTCCGGGCCAAAAATAGTGCATGGAAATTCTTTGCATAGTAGCATTTATTCCCATATGCCCACTGAAAGATAAGTTGTGGCCCATATCCAATAGTTGAGCACGATACGTAGACGGGACAACTAATTGAGAATACTCTTGTCCACTTTTACCTGCCTTGCGATATAGAAGTCCACCCTTCATATACATGTCGCCTCTCCTTGGAGGTGAATGTGCTTTAGGCAGTTTGTTGAAGCATGGCAACAAGGTGCTGTCAGCACTCTGTGCTTTCTTCAGATCCTCTGATCGAGGGTTGGTCGGAGTCGACGATGCTGGAGTCTTTTCTGTCTGAGAATTAGTCGTCAAAGCAGCGACTATCACAGGCTGTATAGGTTCTCCTAGAAAGACGTAACGACAACCGAGGAGGACTGGGTACACGGGATTTTCCATCACCGCTGCCTTGATTGTTCCAGTAACATAACGCGAAGCTATATGTACTCGAGCCACAGGTAGTGACATCTTGGCTGAACTTTTCAAGGGTCCCTGTATAATCACCATTTCCTCAGTCAACTGTTCTGGCTGAACTAAGGATGTTGCTACGACGCAGTCATAATTTAGACCTGTATCATATAAGCAAATGGCGGGGTATCCATTTAGCAAGATGGATTCCACTACCGGAATTTTGGAATGGGTGTCTTCATGAGTTGTCACACTGGACGTTTCACTAGTGCTCACCTTACGTTCCTTCCGGCGAGTCAGACATGCAACTGTGTGAGGGGTAGGAGGTTTCTTCCGACAATCTTTTGTGTGATGTCCTACCTTCCTGCAATTGGTACAGTAGTCCTTCCCACTCTTCTTGGCCGCCTGAATATAAGTTAGACTGGTGTTCGCAGATTTCTTCAACTTCTTATTGGGGTTGGTGTGTTCTTTTTCTTTGGTCTTGAGTGATTGGTCTGGGGGAGAAGCTTTGGTCATCCGACCCTTACTTCCCACCTCCTTTTGAGATTTCTCCCATCTCTCTGCCAAAAGAATAATTTCCTCAAGTCTATCAGCTCCATTCTGTGTTAAGAACGCCCGAAGTTCTGATGACATTTTATCCCTTAATTGGTCAATCAATATCATCTCTCGGAGTCCTTCAAATGTTTCTTCAAACTTTCCCATCTCTGCCCATTTGTGCAGGTAGGATTTTAATCTTTCAACCCATTGGCCGTAACTTTCCCCAGGCTCCTTCTTAGCTGATCTGAATTTCCTTTTATAGTTATCAGAATCGACTTCGAAGCGAGTTAGTAAAGCTCTTTTGAGAACACCGTAATCCTGTCGTTCCTCATGACTAAGTCTAGAGAAAATTTCAAAAGCAGTAGTTCTCAAACCCTGGGAGAGTTTCACCGACCATTTAGATTCATCAAGCCCACATGTAGAACACATAAGTTCGAACCTGGAAAGATAGTGATCAATCCCTTCAGCGTTCTCATTATATGGTTCCAAAGGAAATGCCATCGCTCCAGTGTGATGGTAGTTTTCCTCTGTCTGTATATCTGTAGTTGGCCTGCGTGTGGAAATGGAGGGGGTGGTAGGAACACCACTCTCCAATCTCCTCCTCTCCAACTCATTATCCATGCGCCTAATCTCCAACTGATGTTGTCTTTCCCTTTCTCTATTATCCATCTCAGCCTGCAGCTTCCTATCCTCCAACTCTAAAGCTATCCGGCTTTCTCTCTCTTTCTGAATCATTGCAGCCTCTCTGTCTTTTTCCTTCTGAATTATTTCTGCCTCTCTGTCTTTTTCCTTCTGGGTTATCTCAGCCTGTAAACGCTCATGTCTATCGAATTCGTCAGAGACGTACTTCGCGAGCTCAGGACCCTTTAACCCACATGATTTGCCTACATCGACATATTGTTTCCGTAGTAAAGCTGTTTCCGCCATGCTAAATTTTAGATCTTTCCCAAATATTTGAAAAAAATACTAAGTGTCGCCTCTGTCTGATTCAGATAGGAAAACCCCTGTATCTGAAACGGTACAAAGCATGCAATGGCGAAATACAAACAACAAATCAACAAAGTAATGTTGCAGGAAAATCTTGCACAAAATCTGGAGTTTTCGACTATTGAGAGAAAAACACCAAACACCCGAAGTCAACCTCAGTAGACAATAAAGATTCTGATTTACCCCTCTGATCTACACCTGGTAACATAAGACCTAAAGTGATTTCTAATCAGTGGTTCTGAATCTTGAATTACACAAAGTCCACCTAGTGGCCTTGCAAATGCGGTCCTTAAAATTGTAAATAAAGTTCCGCAAAAAATGTAGAGTTCTGTTTCACCTTAACAACCTGAAACAACCTTGTTGCCGCTGCCAAAACCGAACAAAGACCACTCCAAGATAAGCGGCTACAGAATCATTACGATGCAGAATACTGTTGGCAAGCTACTGGAGAAAATTGTAGCACACAGACTTGCTTGGGACTTGGAACAGCTCGGCTGCCTCCCGCCCACACTTGGAGGATACAGACGCAACAAAGAGTCATGGCTGAATGCGGCGGTCTTTGCTCAAGATGTCTACGAAGGATTTCAGGTCAGAGAAGAGACATGTGCGGCCGCCATAGACTTAGAGGACGCATATAACAGAGTATCTTTCGAGCACTTGATGCAAACCCTCCTCAGACTGAAAATGCACCCTCACCTTGTACGATGGATAGCTGCAGTTCTACTCCAAAGGAAGGTGGTCCTAAGATGCGGGAGTTGGTCTTCTGAGCCGATAACGATATGTCCAGGATTGCCGCAGGGTTCACCACTGTCACCAGTACTATTCAACGTGTATACGGTGCCGATCACTGAACAACAGTTGGATGGGAGGGGTAGGACTCTATCATTCGTTGACGACATCCTCGTGTATCGACAGGGTCGAGATAGACAGGCGGTTGCCAACTATATGCAGGGCGAACTAGATCGAATTTCCTCATGGTGTGCTGATGCCGATGCCCTTGTCAACCCTGCAAAGGCAACGGTTACATGGTTCTCACTAAACAACCGTATTGTGAAAACAGACCTGCCGGCAGTAAGAATGGATGGGAGCATTCTGAGTAGAACCCAGTCAATGACATATCTTGGCGTGAGGCTTGATCGTAGCCTGTCCTTCAGAGATCATGTCGATTATGTCATAACGAAGGCTCGAAAAGGTTTGGCAGCAATGAGAGTCATGGCGACTGCCAATATCGAGCAAAGACTGCTATTACTTCTGTTCCAAGGACTTGTGCTTTCACGCATCGAGTATGCCCTGGCCATCCTCACTGTCAGCCCTACACAGATTGGAAGACTTGAAAAGGTACAGAACGAAGCCATGCGCATCATTTTGGGCTGCACGAGAGACACCAGCTGTGTAGCAATGAGATACCTCCTTGACTTCCCGACAATGGAACACAGGATCAAGATCTGGAGAGCTCGTGCATACTTAAAAATAAGTGCAGATGAGCAGCACCCTCTGCATGACGCTGTATTCAGAGAAAAGGGTGACAGGCTAAAGAGGGGCAAATCATGGATGGGTCGGGCGGAAGATGTCGTCGGACAGGTCTGCAGTCTTACCAGTATCAACCCCGGCAAGGAATGGGTGCCGGTGCCTCCAGCTTTTAAGTGTACCTTCTCCTGCATTATCACACTCGACAGACGGTGCAGAGAGCAGAACCCTGCCGCTGTCAATGCAGAGGTTAACGCGCTAATCTATGATCACTCAAATAGCCCCGAAGTGCTCATCTATACAGATGGATCTGTTGTAAAGCAGCAGAGAAGTGCGTGGGCATTTACAGCCCGTTCAGCGGGCCGAACCGTTCAAGAATCCAGTGGTGCCCACTCTATGACCACGAGCAGCATGACGATGGAGGTGATGGCAGTTACACAGGCTTTCATATGGCTGGAATCACAGCATTATACCAACGTGTGTGTACTAAGTGATTCAATGAGCATGATTCAGAAGGTCGAAGCTGGATCTGTACGTAGACAGTGGACTGAGTCGCTGCGGAAGTCTGTTGTCCGCAAAGTCACCTTCATCTTCGGCCCGGGACATGCGGGAGTCGAGGGAAATGAACGAGCTGATAAATTGGCTGGCTCTGCACCCCCTGTAGATGGCCAGCCCATGGATCGTGCGGATGTTATTAACGCCCTTAAAGATATGGCGAGAACAGAGGATTTTGACGCCAGTGATTCCACATCGCTTTCCAGGATGAAAGACCTGGGAGTAAGAATCGGCACAGCCAGACGCGAGAGGTACATCGGGAAAACAAAGCGCCTCGTCAACCAACACAGAACTGGCACTATTAGCCACCGGACGCTGATGCATATGCTGGGGGGAGGATCTGAGCACCTATGGACATGTCCGGAGTGCAACGAAGATACCCCAACTGATAACTAACTAACTAACTAACCTGAAAGAAAATATTCACATATTTCAAGCAATTGTGGTGTGAACAAAATTAACCCACTATGTGGAACCAACAATAAATGTTGTATGGTTACGAGAAAGCACGAGTTCTACCCCGAGACGAGCCTAACAGTAAATGTGACATGTTGGGAGTTGGAAGCAGTACCCACTCTGACTTACCCCACAATGAAGTACAGCTATGAGGATGGGACTGATTTCATTTGGAGGGGATGGGTTCTTGGAAGCCAAATTGACCCATAATAGCTCTGGAAATATAGGGGTTTTCCCAGGAAAATTAATTTCTTCCCTTCAAAATCTTCCTTCCCGAAAAGAGAAACTTAATTAGCTCAAGAGTCCCCCACCTATGAACATTTTCCCTTTTAGGTGAAATGGTCACAGGAATTAATAAAATTTAAAGTTCCCTTCTCTGAGTAAACTGGAACCTGGGAGATTACAATAGAACAGAATTTAGCTGTCTATTAGTGTTTACCCAGTCACCTGTAGTTCCAGATACTACCTTTATGTGAAGTAGTTACATTAACTAAACACATAGATAATAATGAAAAGTTTTGTCACACCACCATGGACTGACAGAAAAATGCAGGAACAGTTAATTTTGGTTTATTACTCAAAATAAAATACCTGTGGCAGTAACCAGTGATGCATTATGACATATGAACTAAACCACTTTGGTTCCAGAATAATTTTCTAAGACACAATGGAGATTAGAACTCCTGAAAGCTCTCATGGCAGTTCTGGCATTTCATCACCGTACCCCTTCTGATTTCCTAACAAAGTCTCTGCACTACACAAATGTTCTGTTTGTGAACTTTCAGTTGAGTTATTAAGTGAAACTTGGAATTAAACAGTCTACACATATCCCGGAGAACTTTCTGGAATGCATAACTATATGACACAGTCTTTCCTTATAAAATTGTCTATCAGACTTCAGCCATGATATTACCAATTTTCAAGTCTTTTGTGAATGATAAAACTGATCCTAATGATCTTAGAAAGTCTCCCCAAATCACTTATGTTGTCACTTCTCCAGGAAGCAAAGCTCAAAGATGACTTTTGATCAGATCAACTCCTGACAACAGATCTTACTGAGCAGCTCATGATTGGCAGTCCCATGGTACATTATTGGACAATGATCTGCAACTCTGGATCATGAGTACATTATTGGACAATGATCTGCAACTCTGGATCATGACAATCTGTGAACACCGCCATCCTCACCTGAGGTGGATAAACATGGTGAACACATTTATATCTAGCCAAAGGATGATAATTCTCCAGTGGACAAGAATGAAAAGGGTTTACAGACATGAGGTACAGAAGGTAGCAAATTCAGGAAGTACCTACAAGTTAAGAGCTACAGTGGGTCTCCTTGTACTGGCATTAGACATCAGCAATTATATTGGGCAAGCTTTCTTTTTCTGCACTTGTACATAGTGGCCTGTTGGCTGATGTTCTCACAGAGGACACAGACACAGTGATAGACAAGGCTAGAAAAGAATGATGGAGAGTAAATGATGAGATGTACCCAGCATATCTGATCCCTACATAGTAATGGAACAGGATAGGATGATTGTTCATCTCATACATATTAACTCATGTTACCAATCAGTGCTGCCACCATTGTTTTAGTCTGCCTGGATACTTTCCTGTTTATACCCTCTCACCTCTTCTGTCATTTCCTTTACTTACTTCTTCTGACACTGGGGTGATATTTCCCCCTGACAGTTTAGAAGTGCTTATGCATGAAAGCATATTATGTCCTTTACTTACTCGGTCAACCAGGATGATGGTTTAATAACTACATTCCACATGTTGCATCAAAGTAATAATGTAAAGAAACATACATTAAATATTTCACTCTAAAGTTAATATAAGTTAACATATAATTGGTATGAATGTGGAGGTCTACGTGAAATGTTCCTTATGAGGATTTACACTGCCTCTCATTCAATAACACACATATATATATATACAGAGTGAAAGAAAGATGAGACACCACATTGTACTCATTCTCTCAAACTAACACCATTCTTCTTTTATTCGTTCACTTGAGTGCCGGTGTTGGACTGTTAGCTGGACTGTGGTTCGGTCAGAGTGCTAAATGCTTGGTTGAATCAATCACAGCAGTATAAATGCTGGACCAGTCATGGATGCTAAACAGTTACACTCACAATCTGTCTTCACGCCACGAACATATAAGATAAGAGGTAGAGTCTTTCATTCCTCCTTCTCCCATTCGCGTGTATTGGCGGTTCGCTGTGGATTGCAACTAAGGCGACACCTAGCACCAGATCATAGTTTATCTTGTACTAAACCTGCTCTGAACGCAGTCAGCAAGCCAGTGGGACTTAGACTCAAGAATAGGAAACAGTCTGGGCATAATTGAGCCTCTTTTCACAGCTTCAGACATAGTGATTGTACAGCACTCTTCTGGAAACGAAAGATAGAGGGCGTCAGATATCTACATCAGCGCTGGCAGAGAGTAGCCATCTTGGGACTGGTTGAAAGTTAGTTTCTATCTTCTAATAGAAGAATAAATATATATATTCGTGCCGGAACTTACACACACACACTCTCATACTTAAAGCTTTACCTGACTCAGAAACAAACTCCGGCATAATTTCGTCTGAAGCTTTCCTTCTGAATCAGGATGAGGGACATACAGAGACCTAAACCACATCTGGAGGCTTTCCCGGTCGCTCTGCAAGTGCCGAATTTTAGCGTCGCTGGCCCTAAAATATTTCGCGGGCGACGCGATTATTCTAGGTTAACCAATAGACAGAACGGGCCCAGATCACATGATCTGTCCATCATTGGGTGTCACAGCTATTAATACTCTTGACGCCACATACCTAGCATCCCAATTCTCTCTAGTGCAAACCCTTAGTGAGAAGTGTGTTTTGAAATTGTGATGTGCAGCAGTGAACAAGACGGAGTGCGCAATCATGCGACAATGACTATAAGAGATGACTCAGGATAAAGCCTAGCATAAAGTCTAATATGTGTCTCGTGTGGGCTTCTACTCGCTGGTAGACGACTAACTGCAGATGTGACTGGAACCCAGGATTGACTGGACTCCATCTGAGTCTGGTTCAGAACAATGGTATGGCATAAGAACAGTGTGAATGTCTGTACGCTCTGAAGAAGACGTATCTCTGTAGAAATCATAAATATTTCTAGTGGCATATTGTGTAAGGTTCGGTTTCGTTCAATAATGATGTTCAAGCTGAAGTGCTCCCAGAGCTATGACCTTACCCCACCTTGGGTTGTCCTCTGGAGTGAGCAAATTCTCAAATTCTCCCATTGGAATCTCAGCTTCATTGAAGAATTCATATCACAGCACAGGTTCACTGCAGCATTCCTATACCACACCTTCATTGTAGAATTAATCTCCCATACAGGTTCATGGTAGAATTAATATACCACACAGGTTCATTGTAGAATTTCTATACAACCTCGCTCCATTGTAGAATTCCTGCACAACACAGGTAACACCTGAAAGGAAAGAGTAAAGAGTAGGGGGTGAGAGCATTCGGTGCCAACACGGATCCACTTTAAAATTACCTTCAGCATAATGAATTAGGCTGTGCCTAATTAGGGAATCATCCGTAGACCTAGTGGAAGCATGTTTAGACATCCAATGTCAGATGGCACCTGGATCAGCCCGTCTGAAGATGCAGTTCGAGTCTGATCTTACTGCAGTCTCATACTCCTACCTTACTCTTGTCTTCGGTGGTTGTGTGAAGAACTGTACTCTTTCTATTTATGCTAATAGAAAACTAAACCTCTGGAAGAGTTGGTCTCTGGACCACTCCCCATCATTAGACAGACACATATTGTTATCAATTAATTATTCCTAAATTAATTAATAAACCATAAACCAAACCTATGTACAAGCAATCAATCCATTTCGGTAGTGGGATGCCTTCCCACCTAATAGAGAAATCCTTCTTGATCCACCTCTGATGATAGAGGTGAGAAGTTCCTTTTTCGAAACATGTTCTGCGGCACCACATGTTCAAGGTGTTCTTCCCTGTTCTGGTTCCCCAAGCGGATTAGCCTTGAATGATGACCGAACATCACAACTGGCCTGGTGTGCCAGTTATATACATATTATATTTGCCTTGCATCCCATATCCCACACATCTCTTAGTCTCATTCAACAGCCATACACCTTCTCTTCCATCCATCACACAAGCACTCACGTACTCATGATCATAAAGAAATAGGCCTAGGACAGTGTAGAGTAGACCGTCGACCGGTTTCCCAAAAATCGCGACGATAACGCGATTCATATTACAATATATATATATATATATATATATATATATATATATATATATATATATATATATATATATATATATATATATATATATATATTGTAATATGAATCGCGTTATCGTCGCGATTTTTGGGAAACCGGTCGACGGTCTACTCTACACTGTCCTAGGCCTATTTCTTTACAAAGTACACTATATATATCATCATAGCACATGATCACTACTTACAGCATCTAAACACTTCCCAGGAATGACACCACCACTATTTATCAATCACAAAATAGCTGCATCATATCCTAGCGTCTAGAACTTTATGCTCTGTTTGATCGACGAATAACACTTGCTATTGCCACAACACTGTCTGAATTCCACCAACATCCTCTTAACCACAGAATCACTAAGCACTGGTCACAGTAACAACTAACTAATCTAACTTGGCTGTAACAGATTATACCAGATAGCAATAAACATTACATCACAATTGTAACGTAACTAATAAAGAAAAGATTTCATCATTTGCAATATACTAGTAGATACAATGTAGTTGTCACCTAATGGACTTACAAGTAATCCAATGTTTAAGCTACGCTGTTACACATCTCAAGCGGTAAACCCAAAGGTAAACACGCGAGCGACAGCGACATGGCTGTCAGTTATCGATCGCAAAGTTCATTATGTATTCGCATAGCTTATGAGATGCCTTACAATTGCGCTGTTTCGCTGTATTACACAATATAAATATGTAAAGAGGTCTTACCTGAACCATGAACCAATTACCAAGTTAGCCCATGTTACTGACTGTGGCTCCAAAGCTTCAAGCTTGACAATATTGGCTGTAATTTCTGGAGCTTTGCTCCATGAATTGGCCTTACCAGTCACATTCGCTACCGCCATGGGTAAAAGTTATTATGCCTTTTTGAAGCACAAACTATCGTTTGTCAAGACGACAAGGTGCCATTGAATTGCTCCCATGGAGAAGTTAGATTGAAATGATGGCCAAATGCCTTGTTCCAGTTGCGAGGAGTACTCTCCAAGCCCGGAAAAGTCATGTCGCACGAATTACTTCACTCACAGTGTGAATCATGCTTTCCCCCGACTAGTGAACAAGTCAAGTTCACCCACGGGGTAGAAGTAATGCACGATTCGACCTTTCTGTCGCGAAACTGCCAGTTTCCCGAACATACTAGATCATGCAACTCAGCCGACTTCCCCCGAGTTATAAATAACTGGGGAACTCCCTAATGACGTACTCCCGTACTATGAAGATTCCTCGTACGAAGCACAGCTGAGTTGAGCTAAATCATTACATTACAACGACATTTTGAAAATTATGCATATCTACATACCACAGTTTGTTCAGTGCTGATTGTATGGATACCGGCATATGTAATACCTGAAGGTGCATGTAAGTGTCACGGGACCACTGGAGTTAACGATCAGATGATAGATTTACAGAGACAGCACAGCTGCAACGTTTTGTTGATGGGGGGGGGGGGGGGGGACACTTCCATCGGATCAAACGAAACCAAAAGTCCGTGAGATTTTCCCAGGACACAGGGAAATTGTCGGCATGTTAGTTTGCCCGAATCGCAAGATGAAAGGAAAAACGCCGTTTTGATTTGGTTGCCGCCAAGACCACCTGTTGTTGACAGCGAATGAGGTCACTCGGACAATCCCCGACTGTAGGAAACATAACTTATTTGCCGCCAGTGTGAAAAATGGAATTAAACTAGACTGAAGTGTTTGGCTAGCTCTGTTCAAATTTAGGAAAAAATCTATTATGTTCTGTGTCAATTAAAGTTGATGAACATGTGTCTTTCATGGCAATGTGTAGATTCAATTCAGGTTTAAGAGCTGGTGTACATAAGGTATTCACTAGATACCGTTTAGGTATAAGTAATGTAGGATAGTCTAGTGATAGATAGAGTGTAGGAGTTGAGCATAGTGTTGTTGCTTTGTGATTAGGTATTCTAGGAGTGTCGGCGACAGTAGGCAATCGCGTTGTTAAACTAACTACGTGAGATGTCAATTAGCTCAGCTGGTTGAGAATAGTGTAGTGGGATGATATTTAGAAAGATTGAGGATGGTTGGGGGATGGGGGAAATGTCCAATGGTGGGATTTTCCAGTGGGGTGTCTACTGGGGTTCTGCACGTCGCCTTTGGTCTTTCCTTGTCTTACCCTAACTCAGACCGATGTGATGAGCTACTCTGCCCTGTGACAGAGTTTAGTCCACTGTTAAATATCTGAGTGCGGCCGTCGGCCTGCACTCATCTAATAGGGGTCAGTGTCGGGTTGCTCTCACCAAGTGTGTACTCTCTTTCACGGGTTCCACTACGGTTATGAAGAAAACAAGCTGAATATTCACTGTTTAAGATTCTGGATGATTCAGTGAAGGAGGTGTTATTCACCGGCTTTTGCTCTGGGCCCATAATCAAGAGGGTCTGAAGGTTGAGCGGAAACAGATAACTATCTGGAAATGACTCCTTAGTGATAGGGTTCACGGAAGTTGAGGGAAGTTATTTTCAATACCACATGTAAAAAGAACAATATGGGTTATAAGGGGAACAGGAACAACGAACATAGCGTTCTTCTCAGTTATTAGATTCCCGTGGAACTGTAATTATTAACTGTGTAATCGTGAAACTCTAGAACATTTATGAATGAATCATTTTGTATCAAGTGACAGTGATCCGTGTTTTCACGATACAGGGATTGTTAAATCTCAGAATGGCAGGGACATTTAGTAACATTGTGTGTGATCGATTCAGGATCAGTATTGGACTATATCCGTGATTGGTGACCAGGTATTTGGGTTATCAAAGAGCTACTGGAGGAAGTCAACATCTGGCAGGAGGGACACATCGGTTGGTGAGGTCATTGTGTGCTGAGCTATGATGATGTTGTGTGGCCATTGCCGGGATGATCAGACTTTGCTCCTGAGCTGTCCGGTCTGATTCTGCAGACACACTAGAGTATACGACATACAGTCTACACATACACTTCGCACATACATACACTTTTCTTCATTAAAGTAAATTGTTATTAATTTTTAGAAGCTAGACTTGTGCAGTATGTTGTTTTGGGGAAGAATGAGAGGGGGCATGATCCAGTGGTGAGTGGTGAGAGAGAAAGAGGTATCCAGGGATTGACGGGGTGTTGTGGACGGAATCTAGTGGATTCTCCAGAATAATGATATGGGGTTAAAAAGAATGTGAGTGTTGATTCCCCTCACCCCAGGGACGACACTATAAATAAATACACGTTTGTGAGAAACAAATTTGCTTGAGTACATAGAGAACATAGAGTGCATGGTTTGAGTCGGAAAGAGGTTGTAGACGATAACATTTCTAGACACGGTTTACATTACTAACAGAGAAATTACTGGGCCCTTGGAGGCGTCAACCAGCGTCCTCTGAGCACGGGGCGTGTTATTCGTTATATATTACGTTATTCGTAATATTATTGGGCGTGTTAACTGTATTCAGTGTTAGATAAGGTACTGGGAGCCCATATGTTCAGGACAAATGCAATGCAATGACACTGTATTGATAGCTGGAAACGAAAAAAAATCTGCGACAATTGTTTTACATTGTAGTAAATAGAGATTGCAGAAAAGGACTTTCCTTTAATAATAAAAAATAAGTAATAATGGCTATATCAAAGACAAAGATAACACCAAAATGTTATATTTCAATGGAAGTAAAGTATGCAATAAAAAGTAAAAATAATACATTCAAATATTTGGTGGCAAACATAACATTAACAGAGTTTATGAGCAGAAGAGGTCTAGCTACAGTTGCATATCAAAGATGTAAAGTGTCTTATGTAATAATCGGCAGACGATTTGACATAAACAGCATTCAAATATATACCCCAACAGGAGAAAGCAGTGAAGATAGGGTAGAGGAATTTTATAATTACATGGAGAATGCTTTGAAGAAATGTAAATATCATAATGGCTGACATCAAAGCTGAAGTAGGAAATCAAGGCGACGGATGCACATCAGGTAAACATGGTTTGGGAGAACGAAATGAGAGAGGATACAGACTTGTAGAATGGGCAAAATAGCATGAACTGACTGTCGGAAACAAATAATTTAAGCAACATCCAAGAATATTATGGACATTGAAGAGTCCTGACAGCAGGATTAGAAACCAGATTGACTACATCCTGATTAGCAGAAGGTTTCGAAATGCGTTAACAGTCGCAAAAATAGTTTCAAATGCAGACTGTTAAAGTGATCACAGACTGATTACAGACGCATTGAAGGTGAAATTTAAAGAAAGTCAAGTATACACCAGGAAACACTAAATATGATCTGTGTACGTACATTGACAAATGACAAGGAAATATAACAGAAATTTAACATAGATGTTGATATATTGTCTGTTCTAGAGATCTTATTTCAAGATATGTATGATCATTGGGATAAGCTGGAGAATTCAATCAGTTTGACTAAGGAAAGAGCTATCCCAAAATTAAAGAAAGTAGGTCTTAATAAATATATGACTGAAGAAATGTTACGACTAATTGAAGCAAGAAAGAACCCAAAAAAATAATCCTCCAAAAAAATTTAAGAAATTACCCAAA
>JACEFZ010004742.1:0-89148 GCA_014155875.1 Cepaea nemoralis
TTCCTACTTTTCATATGTTTGACTGATATTTTTTATAAGTTTGGTTTGAAATGTGGCTAACCTTTTCACATTTGGTTAACAAATGTTCCTACTTTTCATAAGTTTGACTGAGATTTTTATAAGTTTGGTTGAAACTGTGACCACAATTTTTCACTTTGGTTAACAAATTTTCCTACTTTTCATATGATTAACTGAGCTTTTTATAAATCTGGTTGAAATGTCGCCACAATTTTTCCCATTTGGCTAACAAGTTTTATTACTTGACCAAGGTTTTTACTCTTCATTCTCTCACCATATGACAAGTATATACACCGTAAACACTAAATATTCAACAAACAAGACGTAATTATAATCTATATACCTGTTTATTTACAGTATTTCAGTACATTTTACATGCATAATGTCATTATACGAAATAGATGATGTGATATGAGATGGTATACATAGTATCATAAAACATTTTATTTTCACATATAGAGCTATACAAATTGTATGTTGTTTCTGGGTTTCTTCACACCACTGTCTGAGTAGGTTGGTTTTTCCGGCTGGTAGCCTGGTATGTATATGTCACTTGGTATGTAGTCATAAGACTGGTCTCTTGATTGCTGGGCTGACATCTGAATATTGTATACAATCGGGGCATCAATCCTCTGCGTGTCGGGCACATCAAACAGCTGGCTATTGGGCTCTTCATATATCTGGTTGCTGAGGTCATCACACATCTGACTGTAGCTGGGTTGATAACTGGCTGTATAGTATGCGGCTACTTGGTGGTTTCGTTTAGTACCCTGTTTGACTTGAGTACTGTCTTGAGTGTGTTGGACTTGCTTGCTTCGATTGGTGTCTTGATGCACATCAAACAGCTGGCTATTGGCCTCATCACACATCTGGTTGCTGTGGTCATCACACATCTGACTGTAGCTGGGTTGAAAACTGGCGGTATAGTATGCGTCTACTTGGTGGTTTCGGTGAGTTCCTTGTTTAACTTGAGTACTGACTTGAGTGTTTTGGCCTTGATTGGTTCTGGTAGTGTCTTGTTTGCCATGAGCACCGACTTGAATGTTTTGGTTACTGACTTGTTTGTCTCTGTTAGTACCTTGTTTGACTTCGTTACTGGCTTGGTTAACTTGGTTGAGTCTGTCAAAGTCAGCTAGGATCTCGCGATGCATGGTGATCATCTGTTCATATTCTTGCCGAGTAAGTGTCATTCCAATCTTAGTCGGGAACTTCTTATCGGATTCACCGAAAAATCAACGGATGTGTAATGTACTCGTTCCTCTGTAGGATGAGACAAACACGGACTTATCACCACCGCCCACTGGTCTAATAAGCCTCACCACTACGAGTCATGTAGACCCAGTTAGCAGGTACAGTCTTGAGGTCGATAGTCATCTTCTGATCACAATGCTTGAGTGTTACCAGCCTTGGGTTTATATACTAGTTTTTGAGCCACGCGTAAAACCGGTTTCAGCCAGTTTCCTAGGTCAAACAGTTGAGATTACGCTGACGTGGCTATTCGTATGGCGCGACTAAGCGTTCTACTACCCGCTCGTTGACCTGTTGTATGGTTGAGCTGTCTTGGGGAAGCATGCTCGTCACATGCCCTCTACCCATGATGAAATAGATAGCGTAGAGGGCGCCGTGTTACATGTTTTCTTCGTATTGATGACTGGTCAGCTATTAAAGACAGGACTGTAAGTATATATTACAACCATCTTGTTTTTTATGTAGGTGTTTTAATATTCACCCGCTAGTGTGGATTGATATTTTTTTTAAATTGTAATTACCAGTTACCATAGGGGATTAGACTATCTCGGCCTCTTTCAATGCTGTTCTTGACTATTTTTTTCTCTGCTCTAGGACTTTGACTCTGTGACTGGACCCCAGGACTAGGGTCAGCATTTGCTGTATCTCTAGTATACGGCGTTCAAAATTATCCCGTTCTCTGATTACATGGTGCCAGTTGCCATTGCGTTCTTCGGTGCCAACGCTATGAACTGTCAAGAAGTGAGGATCTGTTGCAAAATTAACCTGTGTAGGAGAAAAAATCACATTGAAACTTATAAGAATTCAGCCTCTAGTAGTTCATAGCGAAATAAAGAGTACCAGATAATAGAATGTATCATTAGACATCGGAGCTAGCACACCTTTTCTTGGAGACTATGATCGTGAACGTTACTATTTATACATACCTTTCTCGATGGGTGTTGTATTTCATCTGCTGTGACAGAGGAGCAACTTCGGAAACCAGCGGTAGGATAGTTTACATTCCACAAAGCGTTGATTTTCTCGAGAATTTTAGAGTCTGGTCCGTGAGTGTTAGACAGAAGGTCAATATTTTCATCTGAAGAAAAATCATCAAGCACATCAAATGCTATCTCATGCGGGTCTATCGCTGTCTGACGACAAGAAGTAGGTTTCTTGCAGAACAACATGTCTAACGACAGAGCTGGGATGAATATTTTAGGGTTTGGTAGCATATCGCCCAGCCAGCTGCTTAGAAGAGCGATCCACAACTTGTCCTCGACCGCGTCGACGTTGTCTCGCGATAGATTGAATAGTGATACGCTGTCGACCCAGCCTACAATACTATAAGAAGAAATGACTTGTCTCTTCAGATATAGGCGTCTAGCACCATATATCCTGTATTATACTAGTATTGTTAGGTTAACCGTATGCCTACTTGGAGAAACACAACAAAAATGTGAAAGATTTATCAAAAGCCACCTTATTGTTAGCTACTTGTAACATTGTGATCTGGTTGGTGTTCACTGAGACCGGTACTTCTAGACGGTGAATGGTGGTCGTCTTATACACGCTATTTGCTGACGTAGAATGACTCAGCAGAATATTATGCACTGTCTGGTCATGTGACCGGGTGCGACTCCATCTTTGTGTGAGTCATTAGTCACGTGTTTCGGATGTATCCCATAAGACACGTCACCGGCTACAGCGCCATCTTTGCTCGGTTTTAGCCACGTGGTTGTACCCTTACACATGTGAGCGAGTGTGACGCCATCTTTAGCCGGTTTTAGTCACGTGTTTTCCCCAAAGACATGTCTGAACACGTTCACGTACGTTCGCTTACTTCACTGACATAGCCCCGTGGTGAGTCACCCGATCGGTCACCTTCAGTTGCTGACGAAGCTAATGTTGCTGATGATGATGATGTTTCGGCTGATGATGATGATGATGACGATTTTTGTTGGTGGTGGTGGGTGATACCGGTGATGGTAATCCTGCTGACAGACACCGCAAAAGATCATGGTTGTCGGTCGTTCAGAAAGACAACGGCAACCTTGCCCAAGAAGCATGAATGCTGGGGGTGATTGCAACGTCCTGTAAATACAATGCATTACAACTTGACTGCAGTATGTAATAGCCAGACACAACTATAGTATGAGGCATAGTTTTGGTCGTGAGATGCCACGGCAAATCATGATAGCACACGACCACCCAAACAATGTTGGGGTTGAGTGCAGCGTCTTGTAATTGATAGCACACACACACACACACACACACACACACACACACACATGAGAGGATAATGCTGCTTTTCATGTCTCCGCTTGACAGCGACGGCGGAAGGCATGATGACGCTGGTAATCCTAATGACAGACACTACAGAAGATTATATGTGTCACTCGTTCAAAAAGACACCGGCAATCTTGTCCAGGAAGCACGAATGCTAGGACTGACTGTGATGTCCTGTAAATGCAATGCATTATAGAGATAGTGAGAGAGAGAGCGAGATCGAGAGAGAGAGAGCCAGAGAGAAAACAGAGTGAGAGAAAAGATAGAGTGAGAGAAAAGATAGAAAGAGCGAGAGAGAGAGAGAGAGGGAGAGCAAGAGAGAGAGAAAGAGATTGAGAGAGAGAGAGAGAGAGAGAGAGAGAGAGAGAGAGAGAGAGAGAGAGAGAGAGAGAGAGAATGAAAGTAATACCTTGTTTGAACAGTGCCCGTATTAATAATTCTAGAGAGAAAGATAGAGATAGAGAGAGAGAGAGAGAGTGAGAGAGAGAGAGAGAGAGAGAGAGAGAGAGAGAGAATGAAAGTAATACCTTGTTTGAACAGTGCCCGTATTAATAATTCTAGAGAGAAAGATAGAGATAGTGAGAGAGAGACAGAGAGACAGAGAGAGAGACATAGCGGAAGAGGGCGAGAGAGAGACAGCCAGCGATGGAGAGGAAAAAGAGAGAATGCTAGAGATAGTGAGAGAGAGAAAAGAGAAAAGAGAGAGAGAGAGGAAGCATGACGAGAGAGAGAGAGAGAGAGAGCTAGGGCGGGAAATACCGAGTGTGAGGGAGAGAGAGAGAGCTAGAGATGTAGAGATAGAGGAAGAGAAGGAGATAGAATGAGAGAGAGAGAGTCGCAAGCGAGGGACAGAAAGAGCGCTAGCGAGGGATAGAGAGGGTTAGATAGAGCGAGAGAGCAATAGATAGAGAGTGAGAGAGAGAGGTAGCGATAGAAGGAGAGAAGGAGATAGAATGAGAGAGATGGCCAGAGAGAGTGAGAAGGACAGAGAGGTAGAGGGAGAGAGAGAGAAAGAGATAGGGAGGGAGAGACAAGAGCGAGAGAGGCATACAGACCGGGTGAGAGAGAGACAGAGAGATGTAGAGAGTAAGGGTGAGAGAGATAGGGACAGAGAGAGCTAGAGAAAGAGTGGGAGAGAGAGAGCGAGAGAAAGAGAGAGGGAGAGAGAGAGAAAAAGAGTGAGAGCGACAGAGAGGTAAAGAGGGAGAGCGAGAGAGAGAGAGACAGAGACAGAGAGACAGAGACAGAGAGAGAGAGAGAGAGAGAGAGAGAGAGAGAGAGAGAGAGAGAGAGAGAGAAGGAGAGATTTTACAGCAAGTAGAAATACATATTTTGTGCTGAATTCTTGAATGCGTGATCATTGCATATTTTCCAGTGACCACAAACTCGGCTACCGTGTCACAGGTAATTAACTTCATGTTTTATCTACCGGTTATCGGTACCCCGCTGCTCCTTGGCTATTGTCGTCTCGGACGGCTCGTGGTCGGTGAAGCGTGATCTTTGCCTGGTCGCGCAGGTAAAGTTGTCGGTCAGGGGAGCTTAGTAAGGACAGCCGTAAAGGGGAGAGAATAGAACCGACTCGTCTCCCTTGATTTAATTCTATTTATGTTTGTAAAAAGGGACGTTATTTGTTTAATAATATTACATATTTTAATCTGTATCTCGGGAAGTTATGGCTTGTTTTAAATGAGGATTAGAGTTTTTTTTATTGACATACCTATTCTCCAATATCCATACAAAAAATTTAGCCGCTTACTTATCTTTTAGGATATATTTTTAAATAAATTGTATGTGTATCTAGTATATTACTAAACCAGATTTTCACCATGCGCGTAATGTTAAAACATGGGTACTATGGAAACATGCCGAATTAGCATACTGATCCGTGCAAAAGGTTATTCATGCGGTCATAACTTGACGTACTCGGGTTAGCTCGAGAGATGGACTAAATCATTTTCTGTCATATTGATTTCGGTCTCCTCAGCGAAGGGTCGATATGATTGGAAGTCGCGCACACCGCACCACACACACACACACACACACACACACACACACACACACACACACACACACACTGGGACTCGAACCCAGTTACCCTACAACTATTTGGTCTACTTATATAAGTATTCCACATGACAGGGGCTTGTCTCGTTGTCCGCCCCACCACCGCCGCCACCACTGCCGCCCCTAGACCGGAAGTAGTCAACAGGACAACCGGAAGTGACCCAAGAAAAACACCCGCCTAGTTCAAACTATCTGGGTCACTTGTGATCCGTTTTTGTGACGAACCAAGATGGCGGGATAACCCCGTAAAGAACGATTTATCGGGGGTTTGAAACCCCAAATCATAAGTAAATTGCACATTGTATACTACTAAGGTCCTCTACAGGATTCATGACAGTGAGACAGCTGGTCTAGGACGGAAGCTGTGACATTAAGACAGTTAGAGCATTGCTTTGCGGATCCGGTAACTTCTGCAGCTCGTCTTGTTCCAGATGAATTGCTGTTACTTTTCATCTGGAGTAAAGTAGACAGGCAGAGAAGGGGATCATGCTGTATGGGAAACACATGGTCTCTAAATTGATCCCAGGCTTTATGTTATGAAAATGTTTAACTTCATTTTACAAAGAATCGACTGTCAAGACGGCAAGGTGCCAGCCACATCTGACAACTCTGAGAACAACATGTATCGCTCTCTGACTTCCTGTTCTATATCAAACAAATATAGAAATGTCTATAGAAAATTGTGACAACCGAGAGGTGGGGAATATATTAGAGTCAGGGTCTATAGAAAAAGCAAAACATACTGGAAGGGTTGACAGAGTGACATTGAAGTCTAAGTTGATTCCAGAACAGCCTCCTGTCAACATTGTCAGAAATATAGCAGGTTCTAGAGCGCATTGCTAATCGAGAGCCTTCCCGAAGGCTCCTATCACATAAACAACATTCTATCTCAAGGGTATGAGATAATACAGGTACAGAGCAGAGACAAGACTACGGCGTGTAGGTGAGAGAGGTAGCCAAGAGTGGGCAGTGGAGGAATGGAAAGAGTGGCCAAGGATTCAACGACACGGATAGTAGCCAGAACCAGCAACAAATAGTAGAAATATAATCATTAACATTATATAATCAAGAATCCATTCGCAAATATAGCAATGTGGCACACGTAAGCTTAATAACAAAATGACTGTAATTATGGTGGCAGAAGGACAAAGATATCAAAGTTTCAGTTATATAAATAAACGCTGAAGCATCATAAACGACGGTGGTTATATTTTTACTAAATGTCAGCGACCGAGTGGCCTTTATTGAGATCGACGCATTTTGTATCCTAACGTTTTCTTGTCCCATGTGCTAGTGATTCATTGTGTGCATGAACAGAACTAGTCCATCGACTAGTGTAACAGGTGAGGATGCAGATTTGGTGCCGTGACCTGGCTAAAAATCACAGCAGAGAGTCAGATTCGATGCCGTTATGTATGGTTTTGAACCACATCCAGCAACAATAGACCCAAGTTGGCTATGCCAGTTCACAAGTACAAACACTTTTCAAGGCAATTTCACAAGAAGAAACAACAACATATCTTAACAAACAGGCTGACCACTGCTCCAGCCCACTTGAGACTACGCCACCCGGCAGTGAGACAACATATCTTAACAAAGAGGCTGACCACTGCTCCAGCCCACTTGAGACTACGCCACCCGACAGTGAGACAACATATCTTAACAAAGAGGCTGACCACTGCTCCAGCCCACTTGAGACTACGCCACCCGGCAGTGTGACAACATATCTTAACAAAGAGGCTCACTACTGCTCGAGCCCACTTGAGACTACGCCACCCGACAGTGAGACAACATATCTTAACAAACAGGCTGACCACTGCTCGAGCCCACTTGAGACTACGCCACCCGACAGTGAGACAACATATCTTAACAAACAGGCTGACCACTGCTCCAGCCCACTTGAGACTACGCCACCCGGCAGTGTGACAACATATCTTAACAAAGAGGCTCACTACTGCTCGAGCCCACTTGAGACTACGCCACCCGACAGTGAGACAACATATCTTAACAAACAGGCTGACCACTGCTCCAGCCCACTTGAGACTACGCCACCCAGCAGTGAGACAACATATCTTAACAAAGAGGCTGACCACTGCTCCAGCCCACTTGAGACTACGCCACCCGGCAGTGTGACAACATATCTTAACAAAGAGGCTCACTACTGCTCGAGCCCACTTGAGACTACGCCACCCGACAGTGAGACAACATATCTTAACAAACAGGCTGACCACTGCTCCAGCCCACTTGAGACTACGCCACCCGGCAGTGTGACAACATATCTTAACAAAGAGGCTCACTACTGCTCGAGCCCACTTGAGACTACGCCACCCGACAGTGAGACAACATATCTTAACAAAGAGGCTGACCACTGCTCCAGCCCACTTGAGACTACGCCACCCGGCAGTGTGACAACATATCTTAACAAAGAGGCTCACTACTGCTCGAGCCCACTTGAGACTACGCCACCCGACAGTGAGACAACATATCTTAACAAACAGGCTGACCACTGCTCGAGCCCACTTGAGACTACGCCACCCAGCAGTGAGACAACATATCTTAACAAAGAGGCTGACCACTGCTCCAGCCCACTTGAGACTACGCCACCCGACAGTGTGACAACATATCTTAACAAAGAGGCTGACCACTGCTCCAGCCCACTTGAGACTACGCCACCCGACAGTGTGACAACATATCTTAACAAAGAGGCTTACCACTGCTCCAGCCCACTTGAGACTCCGCCAGCCGGCAGTGAGACAACATATCTTAACAAAGAGGCTGACCACTGCTCCAGCCCACTTGAGACTACGCCACCCAGCAGTGAGACAACATATCTTAACAAAGAGGCTGACCACTGCTCCAGCCCACTTGAGACTACGCCACCCGGCAGTGAGACAACATATCTTAACAAAGAGGCTGACCACTGCTCCAGCCCACTTGAGACTACGCCACCCGGCAGTGAGACAACATATCTTAACAAAGAGGCTGACCACTGCTCCAGCCCACTTGAGACTATGCCACCCGACAGTGTGACAACATATCTTAACAAAGAGGCTGACCACTGCTCCAGCCCACTTGAGACTACGCCACCCGGCAGTGAGACAACATATCTTAACAAAGAGGCTGACCACTGCTCCAGCCCACTTGAGACTACGCCACCCAGCAGTGAGACAACATATCTTAACAAAGAGGCTGACCACTGCTCCAGCCCACTTGAGACTACGCCACCCGGCAGTGAGACAACATATCTTAACAAAGAGGCTGACCACTGCTCCAGCCCACTTGAGACTACGCCACCCGGCAGTGAGACAACATATCTTAACAAAGAGGCTGACCACTGCTCCAGCCCACTTGAGACTACGCCACCCAGCAGTGAGACAAAAGCTGACACTTATCTTCCGGAGTTGAGGTGACTCATTTTTACAAAGTGAAAATAATCACAAACTGTTTCATTTACGTGTCAGACACACATAGCGATCAGTGAAGAGACATCAGTTACATTACATCGAAGCACGATTACAAATAACAACAGTTGTTGATTCAAAGCAAGTGCCAGCTCAATAATTTTCAATATACGTCATGTTCTTCATCGGGTAATAGAGAAACCAGTTAAGAAGGGCAGTAAATTACATGAACTTGAGCAGGGTTAGAGTAGTCACTATTTCTATCCACAAACTTTAGACGTGCAAGGACTAGATAATCCAAACCTGTGTTTGGATCCTGCAGTGCCAGACGGAAACTTGTGAACTGTTTATGAACTGTGCTATACATACAGGGTGTTTGTTTACCCAGTTCATCAAGTACAGAACTTTAGCGGTTCTGAGAACGACGAACATATCTACGGAGAATCCACAACAAGAAGTCTACTCCTTGTCGTCCTGAATTACAATAGCGCAACACAAGAGTCCAGCAGCCATAGTTTTGTGAGACAGGTTCAACTTACAGATCAAGTCAAGACGAGTCTGCTTTAGATATGTAGTTAATTAGGTGAACCGTTAACATTGTATTGTTATGGTATAACTAAATGCTGTGTATATACTGAGAACCGTAATCGAACGTTCTATAGAAGTAAACAAAGATCTACACCTTTGCTTTATTGACTACACAAAGGCTTTCGATAAAGTGAGACATGTGGACATGATAAGGATGCTTGAAGATCTACAAATTGATGGAAAAGACCTTAGACGTGTAAAAACATATATTAGAAACAACAAGCTGCCATAAAAAGTGATAATGAAGTAGGCCAATATCAGCCTATTAAGAGAGGTGTGAGACAGGGATGTGTAATGTCTCCAGATCTGTTTTCCCTTTACAGTGAAAGTATTTTCAGAAATATTAACCATGTGGAAGGAATCAACATTGGGGGACGATGTATCAATAACATTAGATATGCAGACACAAAGGAAGAGTTCTAATACTTACACGAAATACAATACCTTGCAGCGAAGTATCTGTGATCTCTGACAACCAAACGGAAATTATAGGTGTTGATATAATGATAAAGGACGTGAAAATAAGAATCTACAATCTGTATAGCCCAGCAGATAAGGACATTGCACTCTCAAACATGAAAATAACTGACACAAACTGCATTATTGTCGGAGACTTTAATAGCCGCTCAGAAAGATGGGGATACCCAGATACTGACAAAAGAGGAGATGAATTGGAGGACTGGGAATTAGACTCAAATCTCCATCTACTCAACAAAGCGGATGACACACCGAGCTTCTACTCCAGAAGATGGCTTACCACTTCTACTCCAGACTTAGCTTTCTGCACAGGAGACAGCCTCCACAAAATCGATCGACATGTGCTGGACCAATTAGCAGGTAGTGACCACAGACCAATCAAGCTTGTAATGAATATGGAGTATGTTCCACAAGAGCAAAAGCCCTTGCACCGCTGGAATTACAAACGAGCAGATTGGGACAGATTTGCCATACTAACAGACAAATATTGTGAAAACATAAATACACGATATGGCAACATAAAGCAAATGGTGGAAAGTCTAAACAGAGCGATAATACAGGCAGCCACTGAGTCCATTCCAAGAGGAGCGAGGAAAAATTACAAATCATACTGGACTGAAGAACTACAAAGTTTGGAGGACAAAGTTGAAGATGCCAGGAAGACAGCAGAGAGAGAACAAACAATTGAAGCGAACATCTCTCTCAAAGCCATCTCAGCAAAATATAAAAAAACAGTAAATCAAACAACAAGAGATTGTTGGAGGGAAAAAACAGAAAACCTGAATTTTGACAGGGATGGAAACCAACTATGGAAACTAGTGAAAGCCATGAACAATGAAGGACCTAGAAACAAACAAATAACAATTAAACAAGGAAATGCCTTGCTTACAGGAAAAAGGGCTGCAAATGCACTAATGGAACACTATGCAAATGCAAACCACATTGATATTACAACCGAACAGAAGAAAGCAATCAAAGACAAACAGATACATCATAGAAATACAGAGACAGCAGCAGAATATATGATGGCAAATCTAACAATGGAAGAAATGGAACAGGCAATTAATACCCTAAAAAAGAAGAAATCACCAGGAAAGGATGGAATCACAAATAAAATGCTAATAGGACTAGGCACCAAGGCAAAGAAGAAACTACTAGCAGTCCTAAATAACAGCTGGAAGAGAGGAATAGTCCCACAGGCATGGAAGGAAGCTATACTAATACCAGTCCCAAAGAAAGGAAAAGACCTGGAAGAACCAAATGGCTATCGACCTATCAGTCTACTTAGCTGTGTAGGAAAATTAATGGAACGCATTATCAATGGCAGGCTAACATGGCATCTGGAAGAAAACAAACTCTTAACACCACACCAAGCAGGATTCAGAAAGTACAGATCCACTGAAGATCAAATAACCTATATAGCTCAAGAAATAGAGGATGCCTTCCAAGAGAAAAAGCACACACTAGCAGTCTGGATAGATTTAGAAAAAGCATTTAATAAAGTATGGAAGGAAGGACTGAAAGTAAATTGCAAAAAATGCATGTTTGTGGGAAAATGTATAAATGGATCAGCCACTACCTTGATAACAGAACTGCCAGGACAAAAGTACAAGGACAAACAAGCAAAATGATGCTGTTGGAGCAAAGTGTCCCCCAAGGAGGAGTTCATTCACCAACATTATTCCTAGCATATATAAATGACATCACAGAAAATTTTCCAGAGTACACACATCCTCCTTTGCAGATGACCTAGCCATATGGACATCTGAAGAATATATTAGTACAGCTAACAGCAGATTACAGCAAGCCTTATTAGCGCTAGAGGACTGGTCAAAATCATGGCTAGTGAAGATAAGTGAGGAGAAAACAACATCCACAGTGTTCTCCCTCTCAAATAAAACTCAGCAACCTAAGCTGGTATTTAATGGAAAAATATTGCGCCATGAAGAAAATCCAAACTATCTAGGAGTCACCTTTGATCGTCGCCTGACATGGAAGACACAGGTTGAGAAAAATCGAACAAGAGCAAGACAGAGAATGGCAATCATGAAAAAGCTTGCTGGTACAACGTGGGGAGCAGATGAGAAAGTTCTCAAGAAGTTATATACTGGACGGGTGAGGCCAGTACTGGAATATGGCATTGCAGCTTGGGCAACAGCAGCTAATTCAAAACAATGTTTTCCCGTGATGAATTTGAATAACGAAGACACAAACAATAGATTGCACGATTTATTGCCTGGCATATTTCGCTGCATCTCGTTAGGTACATACTGCAGAAATCACACAACTTACGTGAATTAATTAGATAAATCCTTCAAACTGAAATACACACATGTTCGCACAGTAATGTCGATTGTCTACCACGGTAATTTTAAACTGACTAACATGTCTTTCTGCTTACACAAGGACGGCTTACGAAGGTTGATTAGAATAGCTTCAGCAAACTTTAACAATCGACTACTTTGTGTGTTGAACAACACACGGAAGGCACTGTCTCTTTCAATCACGTGACCACTCTCGAACACGTGTCTCCCGACCGAAGAAGCCAGACTTCTCCGGTGTGTCGGCCTGCCTAGGCTACCATCTTCTGTGTGTAGTATCTTGTCCAACCAATTCGGAATATGTTCCGAAACCCTGCAATGTAACTGTCGCTCAGTTCTGCCTATGTAGATGGCCTCGCATCTGCATGTAAATTGGTAAATACAATTTGATTTGGCGTACAAAGCTACAGGTTCTTTTACTGCTGGGACTGGGATCGGTGTGTTTCTGTATCTGATGACTAGAGCTGCAGCACAGAATGTTCGCTCGACTGCTGTGGTGAGCCGGTCCCGCAGACGTTGCATTACGTCATCTCCTCGGAAGGTTAGCTGGATGAATACTTTGAGTTTAGGGACTGTAGTTACTTCTGATTTCGGTTTGGGCTGTTGGCAGTGGCGCTTTATAAATCCTGTGGAGTACCCATTCAGGTTTAAGGCATTCTTCAGAGTTTTAATTCCTCTGTCAGTGTGTCCTGGGTGCATATCTTCCTAGCACGGTCAAACAGGGTCCGTACTAAGCCCCGTTTGTACTGGACAGGTGCTAAGCTCTGAAAATTTAAGTATTGGCCAGTCCATGTTTCTTTGCGGTACACCGATCTTTGAATTGTGCCATCTGCTCTACGTCTCATTAGGATATCTAGAAACGGCAACGCTTCGTTGTGTTCGTGTTCCATAGATAAAGAGATGTTTATATGCGTCTCGTTCATTGTGGCCTGGAACGACGTTGCTTGTAGCTCGTCTGTGGTGATAATTAGTATATCGTCCACGTAACGACGGTAAAAGGCCAAGCTATTGATTTCTGAGGATCTCTTTTCTTCTAAGTGTGCCATGAAGATGTCCGCTAGAATAGGTCCAAGTGGGCTCCCCATGGCTACTCCGTCAATTTGGCGATATGACTTGTTTAGAAAGTTGAATTGTATGTTGGCAGTACATAATTTTAATAGCCTCTCTAGAATAGCTGATGGTATGCCTAGTTTTAGTTGTTTGTCTCTAATGCGTTCGCTTATTATATTCACGGTCTCATCTAATGGAACGTTGGTGAATAAAGAGGCAATATCCATGCATGCCATGTGTTTGTTATTTATGTCCATAGTATCCAATAATTCCACCAGTTCGAATGTATCCCTGAGTGTTCTTGGATCGAAGGACTGTCGTACTGGCTTTAAAATTTCAGCTAGCCATCTCGCCATTCGGTGTTGTGCCGAGTTAACCATGGAAAGGATCGGTCTTAGTGGGATGCCGGGCTTGTGAAGCTTGGGTAGACCATACATCTGAGGTGTTTGGGAGCCACGCGGTGTGAGCGTTTTTGCAGTGGCCTCACTGATGAGTCCTGCATTCACAAGTGACTGGATTTCTTTCCTCATTTTTGCATCCAGGTCCTCCGACTTGTTGACTGTTTGCTCTACTCTGAATTTAGATGCAGCTAAGTCAAACTTTAACAAAATAAGTCCAAAACCAAGGAATGCGAATCATAACTGGAAGCCTGAAGACAACGCCTATTAATGAACTAGAAAAGATCACTTGTTTACAACCAATGCAGGATAGAAGAGATAGCAGAGCCCAGCAACAAGCAGAAAAATTTAGAAGATTGACAGACCTACCCTATGTATAACAGGTTTAATGGTTTTGGAAAAGGAAGACTGAAGCGTAGCAACTTTGTAGAAACTGCAAAACGAAAGATTATGGCAGATCCCATACTTAACATATCAACAGTCAAGCCCACTTACAATGCACACAACTTCCCAGCTTGGAGACAGCAGCAACTGCCTGAGATGATAGAAAACATTCCTGGTATTGAGAAAAAGAACACTCAGAATGAAACCGAAAGAAGAAAACTAACCCTCAACTACATAAAATAACATTACCCAAGCAGCAATTGGACCCATGCATATACAGATGGATCAGCCAAAGATTCAATTACAAATGGAGGAGGAGGAATTCTCCTTAATTTAAAAAATGGAGTGATAAAAACACAGTCAGTGGCAACTGGAAAATTTTCAAGTAACTTCAAAGCGGAGGTAGAGGCTTTGAAAACTGCAGCAGAAATGCTCTTGATGGAGGAAAGTAAAGGGAAGCAAATAGTTATCTTCACAGATGCAAAGTCAGCTGTCTCAATACTGAAGAGCAAAAACAGCACAGAACTAGCTGACCTAAGAGCAGCACTCCATGGTCTATGCCAGAAATCCAAAAAAATTGTAATACAGTGGATCCCATCACATTGCAGTATACCTGGAAATGAAGAGGCTGACAGACTAGCAAAAGAGGGTGGACGATTACCACAGCCTGACATAGACATAACCTATATTGAGGCAAAAAGGTTTATAAAAAGCACTTATAGAACCAAATGGGAATCAGAGCATCCAGGCCACCAGAAGGATGATGCATATTACAAACTCGACCGAAGAGAACAAGTAGCAATCTTCAGACTCCGCACAGGACATAACAGGCTTAAACACCACTTGTTCAATAAACTAAAGATAGGAGATACCGATGAATGTAATTGTGGAACTGGTAAAATGACAGCTAAACATTTGCTGCAGGAGTGCCCAATGTATGCAGAACAGAGAAAGATATTTTGGCCCACGCATGCTTCACAAGCTCTATGGAGATATCAACAAGCTCAAGTTGACTATAGCTTACTTTAACTACATTCAGGTTGACATCTAAAGGTGCATGAAGATGTATTTAGACTGCCACACTTCATACCACAGGTATGTCGGTTACAAAAGCGTCCCAGAGGCATGAAATGGAATATTGCTTGGATAGCACATCCATTACGTGGAAAGTCAGAATCAAAAGCTCACTGTGTGGGCTTCGTAAATGGTGGAAAAAGTGTCCAAGTGACACGAAATGGAATAGTGCTTGGATAGCAAATCCATTCTGTGAAAAGTCCGAATCGAAAGCTAACTGTGGGCTTCATAAAAGGTGGAAAAAGTGTCCTAGTGGCACGAAATGGAATATTGCTTGGATAGCAAATCCATTATGTGGAAAGTCTTAATCGAAAGCTCACTGTGTGGATGTCATCTGCATTTTTCTGGTATCCGGAGGAACAGCCTATGGTGAACGGAAGGCCCAATATACGGAAGTGAGGCTAAGCAGCCATGTGCAGGACGTGACGATTCCTTGGGTGAGCCCAGTACCAGAGCGCTGTGTGATGGCTCTGCAAGTATGGAAGCCTCCTTGGATGGCGGGAAATGCCCATGGTCTGCCCCTGCCTTCCCTTGAGGGTTAACCAGGATGTCTTTGGCTGTTCTATATGGGCCAGCTAGGATGGGGGATAACACCACAACAGTGAGATTCAAATGTCCTAAGAAACCCCCGGGAAGGTTAACCCGGTCAACAAATGCCCGCAGAAGTCGGATGTGTCGGCCTAACGGCGCAAGAACGCAGCTCTGCTGTAAACAGGCACAACGCAGTCACATTCGAAAAAAAAAAATCCGGATGAACGCAGAAGAAGAAGAAGATATGCAGACGATTGCAGACAATGAACAGGACCTGCAAAATTTAGTAGATGTGATTGTTACACACAGTGAACAACTAGGGTTAGAATTAAATTGTAAAAGGACACAGATTATAGTCGTCACTAGGAAGAACGAAATACCACAATGTAAAATACAAGTAAATGGGAATATTCTTCAACAACTGAATAGGTACAGTTTTCTCGGAACAGTAATAATATCTGATGGGAGATGCCTTGAAGAGATTAGAACAAGAATCGCCATGGCAAAAGTAGCTGTTAGCAAGATGAAAAACATACTGACCAAAATAAAGATGTCAATTGAAACGAGACAAAGAGTGTTGAGGTGCTACATAGAACCTGCACTTTTATATGGATGTGACGCTTGGACAATGAGCAGTCAAGCTGAAAAACATCTCATGACTGCAGAAATGTGGTTTCTGAGGAAAATGCAAAGAATACCATGGACAGCCAGAAAGACCAATGAACAAGTCCTTCAAGAAACAAATGAAGATCGTAAACTGATTAGAGACATTAGACGCAGACATTCACAATTTTGTTGGCATATTACGAGAAGAGATGAATTGGAGAACTTAGTTGACAACTGGCAAGATCGAAAGGAACAGACCAAGGAAAAGACCGAGAAGTAAATACCTGGATGGCTTGGCGATGTGGCATGGTCGAGACAGAAACACGGAGCTGATCCACGACTCTGGTGATCGAGTGAGATGGCACAACATGACCGCCCACGCTTACCGGAATGGCACATGATGGATGGATTACTAAGTATAAATTATGACAAGATTATATGTAACAATGAGTAGAGTTACCTTGAGGCCTAAGGTTTATGACAAGTTTATTAGGCAACTTAAAAGTGACAATACATAAAGCTCTATATCTAGTTCACAAGCTACACAAACAAACATTCAATAATGAAACGTGTGGAATAAATAAATAACAGGTACTACAGCTTGAACAACTTTAACAGAAGGAAGTCAGATACTGACAGACAGTGTAATCAGGTTATTTGGAGCTGTTAGCTGTGTTCATGCAAAACCAGAAGTGACTGAGGCACAGAGCCGTGTGGTGAAATACAACAATGAATTACCAGAGATTAGTGATTACCGGAAGGTGCGCAGTAACGTATCTGAGAGAAGATGTAAGAAGAGACGATGGACATGGCCATCTAACAGTGAAGACGCCAAGTCCTTGGAGAAATGGTTCGAAATCAGACAGCTAAAGTATACTGTGCCATAGAAAAGTGACAAAGAAGACACAGTAGACAATACTTTGTGCAGTTCGAAAATGAAAAAAAGAGACCCAAACACAGACAACTAACCACGCGGTACCAATGTATGATGTCAAAGTGGAACCGCAAAAATATGGTTTCTCAAAAGAAGAACCTCTGCCATCGAGTAAACATGATCTTTATTTAAAAAATACAGTATTTGTGATGAATCGTCGATTAGCAAAAACAAATAGTAAAGTACTCATCTCATCTCATCTCATATCATCATGTTCCTCTTGTACCTTGCGGTGTCGAGGTGAAGTATAAACAGCGGGAGAGTGCCCGCTTATGAGCTTTATGTATCGATATTCCCATGGACGATGTTATTCCCTGCGTCTATCGTTTTCGTGGTCGGCCTCTTCCTGTGCTTCCCTCTGGTCTGTACATCATTGCTTGTTGTGGTATACTGTTAGTAGGTAACCTAATTGCATGGCTAAACCATTTGACTTGCTGCCTTCTAATAAATTTAGTGGAGCTATAACCCCCACTTTAGAGTAGTAGATTAGTAGACACACACACACACACACACACACACACACACTCACACACACAAAGATCCACACACGTGCACACTTGTACATACAGATATCACGAGTGCAGACACACTTACACAAAGAAGCAAACACACACAAGTACACACAGACAGACACACTCACCCATACACACTTGATACACTTGTACATACAGACTGCCATGGAGCTGCTTACTGACTCGTTTGTTCAGCCTCAATGACAGACTTGCGCAGGAACATTCATAGCACATATAACACTGAACAACCTGATGTCCTTGACATTCTCCAATATTTTTATTGTTGACGATTATCACAGCAAATAACTTCAAACATTCCCGAATGGTGAGGGATAGCATGTGATAATTATATAACGTGCATAACCACTGTTCTCAACTTAGATGCGAGACACTCGTCTCCTTTGCACAGTTATAACACAATCGCTGACTATGCTAAGATCACACTTACTGTCAATGCCCTTGGCGTCTAGCGTGGGGCATTGCTGAAATACCGTCAACTCGGCGCACTGTAGACAGGCTTTGAATGGCTATTCAATCAGCCGCACAACTATCTGGAACACTTTCGCTTCTGGCTGAAGCATCATTACTATACTGAAGTAATGTCGAATAATCTTTATTGACTTCAACTCCGTTCAACGTCGTTCTTCAACTGCGACCCTGGCCGGACTTACCTTGTCCCGCTGTCTCGTTTCCCCGTGGACTGTCCAACTATTGTCACGTGATACGAAACTTCTTTTAGTAGTTTCCCTTTGTCATTCAGCATCATCATGTGTTCCGCGCTCACTTTCCTTGACTTATTCGTGCGTGTTAGTTCATAGTGATCGCGTGAACTGCTCTCACTATGACAAATTCCTCTTCTACGGTAAACTTACTCTTAGTACACACGTTTGCCGCTGTCTGCCTCATATCGGTACATGGCAGTATGCCCCCCCCCCTTTAGAGATACAAAACCCTTCCTCGGGCTGTGTGATGGCGTACACCCAGTCACATGATCACATGTCTAAGGGATACAACCAGACCACGTGCTCACTGGCTAAAGCCAGTCAAAGATGGCGGTGCTTCCTGTCAGATGCATAATGACATATCCAGACCACGTGCTCACTGGCTAAAACCAGTCAAAGATGGCGATGCTTCCTATCACATGCATAAGGATACAACCAGACAAGTGGGTTATAGTTACACCCGGCCAAAGATGGCGTCGCAGCCGATCACATATGTAATGGTACATCCCATACACGGGCTAACTGGCTAAAACCAGTCAAAGATAGCACTGCTTCCGATCACATGTATACGGGTACAGGCCAGTACACGGGGCTAATGACTCAACCGGTCAAAGATGGCATGTATCCGGTCACATGTGTCATTACACATCCGAGACACGCTGTTAAGAGGGATACTACAGAAAAAGGTGTCCTATCGGTTGTCAAGCTAAGGAACCTAACTCACGATGATCACAGTGTATGGGAGTGATTCCACTACATCGTCAACATTACTTCCGAAGGCTAAGATGGTCACCCTTCTCCCTCGCTCTCTCTTTCATTTTCATATCCGTGTAGTCCTAGTGTCACTGAGTAACACGAAAGAACCCTGCCATCAATACAACATAAACAGGTCTCGATAGCAGCATACACGCGTGTAAACAAGTCATCACAGTGTCCGACTAAGCCTTTCTCATACTCATAGTGCAGAGATGTGATCACCGATGCTAGTCTGGGAAGTCGTATCTGTACGTAACAGCTATCGTGTCATACAACGACGAGTGGCTAATGCATGTTAACAGATATATAATATTACACACGGACACAACAAAATGTCCCGACTCAATATTAGGCAATTCATGTAACGTGACATGTCAGTGTCCGCTGTTATAACCAACGACGTTATCACGTAGCAAATTAGACATCTACACTTTCATTACCTGTCTATGTGTCCATGCAGGTCTTTACAACTTTCTCCAGAAATCCATCAATATATGGTTTTCAGTATGCCTGCTCAGTGCCACATTTCACAACCAGACAAAAGTACACCTTCTATGTACCATTTCAACCGTAAAAAAAATTTGTTAGACAAAGTATTAAAACATTGGTCAAATACAGAAATATCCCATCAAAACTTATAAAAAGTAAGAACATTTGTTAACCTAGTGGGGAAACTTTCAACCAAGTAGGAAAATTTGTTAGTCAAATAGAAATAAAAACATTGATCACGTAACGAAATATTTTGTCCAAACTTATGAAAAGTAGGAAAATGTGTTAACCAAGTGGGAACAATGATTAACAAAGTAACGAAATATCTCCGCCAAACTTATGAAAAGTAGGAAACTTTGTTAACCAAGTGTGAAAAAGTAGCGGCCAAAGAGAGAAATATTTCACCTAGACTTATAAATGATAGGGATATTTATTAATCAAATGGGAAAAATATTGGCCAAGTAATGAAATATCCCACCCAAACTTATAAAAAAAATATAAACATTTGTTAACCAAATGTGAAGAAATATCGTCCAAAGAGAGATTTATCTCGTCCAAATTTAGAAAAAGTAGGAAAATTGTCAGCCAAATAGGAAAAAGTTAGACCAAACACAGAAATATCTCAACCAAACTTTTAAATAAAGAAGGAAAAAGATTGACTAAGTAACGAAATATCTCCACCAAACTTATGAAAAGTATGAAAGTTTGTTAAGCATGTATAAAAACGTATCGGCCAAAGTGAGAAATATCTCACCCAAACTTATAAAAAGTACGAAAATATGTTAGCCGAATGGGAAAAATATCGGCCAAATACAGAAATACGTCAACCAATCTTAGGAAACGTTGGTAGCTTTGTTAACCAAATAGGGAAAGATACTGGCCAAGTAAAGAAAAATATCAAGCAAACTTATACAGATCTCGGTCAAACAAATGAAAAGTATGACATTTTTTTTTAAGCCAAATGGGAAAAATACTAGGTCAAGTAGGAAAATGTGTCAACCAAATGGGACAAGTAACGAAATTCATCGTTCAAAAATTAAATTTCAACCTAAATTTGAAAAATAAATTAACTTTACAATTGAAAACTTTTATTTTTTAAAGTGAAAATTAATTGTTAATTGTTGTACAATTTTATTGTTGAATATTATTTATTCATTCAACGATAGTGACTTATTACATAAGATACTTTTAATTTTCTGAAATACAGCTGTTGTTTGCATAGGGGACAGACGATTATCTCTAGTAGGTTGGACATTTACCCAGTCAGCAGAAAACCGGTTGTGGTGTGATCAAAGAGAATGTTAGTGTTAAGTGTTATGAAACGTTAAAAATCGGTTAGAAGATGAGGTAGATGATATTCAAGGGGTCAATAATTCAGACGTGGTTTTAAGAAAAGGTCGACTTCATAACAGACACTGATGATTGGTCGGAGACTTGACGCTATTGCGGATGTGAAATGACAACGTGAGATATTTTTCCCATTTGGCCAACAAATTATTCTACGATCATAAGTTTAGTTGCAAAATTTCTTTACTTGGCCAATGTCTTTTCATTTTTCACCTTTGGTTAACAAAGTTTCTTACTTTTCGTAAGTTTGGACGTGCTTTTTATAAGTTTGGTCGAGCTATTTCTGTATTGGCCAACGTCTTTTCCCCATTGGTCAACAAATTTTCCTGCAATCATAAGTTAGGTTTCAATATTTATAAGTTTGGCTGAAATTTGGTCAAATTTTTCACATTTGGTTAACACAGTTTCCTAATTTCTATAAGTTTGGTTGAGATATTTGTAAGTTTGGTTGAAATTTGGTCAAACTTTTCACATTTGGTTAACAAATTTTCCTACATTTTAAATGTTTGGTTGAAAATTGGTCAACATTTGTCACTTTGATTAACAAAGTTTCCTACTTTTTATAAGTTTCGACGAGATATTTCATTACTCGGTCAATCTTTTCCCTTCTTATTATAAGTTTGGTTGCGATATTTCTGTATTTGGCCGACACTTTTCCCATTTGGCTGACAAATGTTCCTACTTTTTATAAGTTTAGTTGAAATATTTATAAGTTTGGTTGAAATTCGGCCAACATTTTCACATTTAGATAACAAAGATTCCTACTTTTAATAAGTTTGAACGATGTATTTCGTTACTTGGTCAATATCTTTTCCACACTTGGTTAACAAAGTTCCCACTTTTCATAAGTTTGGTGTCGATATTTCGTTACCTTGCCAATCTTTTCCCCATATGGTTAACACATTTTCCTACTTTTCATAAGTTTGGACAAGAAATTTCATTATGTGGTCAATGTTTTTTGTCTTATTTGACTAACAAATTTTCTTACTTGGTTGATATTTTCCCCAATAGTTACCAAATGTTTCTACTTTTTATAAATTTGTACGAGATATTTTTGTAATTGACCAATGTTTTAATACTTTGTCTAACATATTTTTTTAATTTGACGTTTGAAGTTGTACATAGAAGTTACACTTTTGTCTGGTTGTGAAGTGTGGCACTCAGCAGGCCTACTGAAAACCATATATTAATGGATTTCTGAGACAGATGTAAAGGCCCGTATGTACACATAGAGAGGTAATGAAAGTGTAGATGTCTAATTTACTACGTGATAATGTTGCTGGTTATGACACCGGACACGTGACATGTTATGTTACATGCATTGCCTAAGGTTGAGTCGGGACATTTTGTTGTAATATTATGTGTGTAATATTATACATCTGTTAACATGCACTAGCCTCTCGTCTTTGTATGGCCCGATAGCCGTTACGTACAGATACGACATCCCCGACTAGCATCGGTGAACACATCTCTGCACTAGTGAGGATGAGAAAGGCTTAGTCGGACACTATGATGACTTTGTTTACACGCGTGTATGCTGCTATCGAGACCGGTTTATGTTGTATTGATGGCAGGGTGTTCTTTCGTGATACTCAGTGACACTATAACTACACGGATATAAAAGAGAGAGAGAGAGAGAGAGAGTGAGAGAGAGAGAGAGAGAGAGAGAGAGAGAGAGAGAGAGAGAGAGAGAGAGAGAGAGAGAGAAGTGTGACGATTTTATCCTTTGGATGCAATGTTGACGATTTAATGGAATCACTCATATACACAGTGGTCATCATGAGTTAGATTCCCTGGCTTCACAACCGATTGGACACCTTTTTCTGTAGTATCCCTCTTAACAGCGTATGTCGGATGTACCATTTCACATGTGACCGGATGCGACACCATCTTTGACCGGTTTAGTCATTAGCCACGTGTTCCACGTGTATCGTTATGCATGTTACTGGAAGCATCGCCATCTTTGACCGGTTGAATCATTAGCTCCGTGTACTGGCTGTACCCTTATGCACGTGATTCGGAAGCAGTGCCATCTTTGACTGGTTTTAGCCAGTGAGCCCGTGTCTCGAATGTACCATTACATATGTGATCGGCTGCAACCCCATCTTTGGCCGGGTGTGACTATGACTCACGTGATCTGGTTGTGTCCTTATGCACGTATCAGGGAGCATCGCCATCTTTGACAGGTCTTAGCCAGTGAACATGTGGTCTGGTTGTTTCCTTATGCATCTGACAGGAAGCACCACCATTTTTGACTAGTTTTATCTAGTGAGCACCTGGTCTGGTTGTATCCTTTAGACATGTGATCTTGTGACTGGTTGTACACCATCACACAGCCCGAGGATGAGTTTTGTATCTCTAACACATCGACAGTGGTATAATGATAGTGTGTAAGTCCTGTCCACTACAGACAATAATAACCGCCCTTATAATACACAGTCGACCACTTTTCATTAGATATATAGTGGGGAAAACCCAAGGCTTCTGATGATCGGGTTCTTAAATATGCGTCGAAGTTGTCGATATGTCGACCTCCTAACCTGTGCTGCGATCTTTACTTTTCACTTTAAAACCTCTCTTTTTTTTTAAATATTACCTCTCTATATACTATTACTTTTAGTAAGTAAAATTTGTTTTAAATATACAAAACCGGAAGCAGTTAAGTAGCTTCATTCACGAGATTTGAAAATTCATCTTCTTAAGTGTTGTTGCGATGACACATAAGCACATATAAGACATAATTTCAGGTTCGGTTCAGGCTCATGAAAAGAGGATGCGTAGCCACCTGTCATAATACTGACTTTCACACCTATGTGATATTTATGTCAAATGCTCGGAATGGCATCACATACACACCCAGTGATACACACGCTCTCATGCTGATATGTTTACATGTTGTAGTACCATTGTAGGCCTTAAAGCGATCAGTCACCTATAGGCATACAAAGTGATATACACTGCTCTCCATCCCGCGATCCCACCCCATGAGTGGTGTGTACTAAATGTCAAACAGGAAGAGAGATAGCAGAACAGTATACACATACAGAGACACACAAGCCCAACGACAAATAAGCAGATAGACATACGATCAAAAACACAAAACCACACACAGCCAGCCATATAGATAGATATACAGATAGATAGATATACATACAGCTAGATAGACATACAGAAATACGTGGTCCACCCCTAAACGAATTTCACTAAGCCATACCCACTACAGCAAATACTACCGGCCATCTTTACTTATTTAAGGTTTTCATTTGTACCCCGTATAATGATAGTGTTTAAACCACTACGACCTCTACAGATCACTAATAACCGCCACCAACCCCATATCAACGAATTTCACTAAACCATACCAACTGCAATCAATAATAACGATCACATTTAATTTTTAACGTTTTCATTTGTAACCCGTATGATGATAGTGTCTACACCAAAACGACACTCTACAGATCACTAATAACAGCTACCCACCCCTTATCAACTAATTTTACTAAGCCATACCCACTACAATCAATTTTACCGACTATCTTTACTTTTTAAGGTTTTCATTTCTAACTCGTACGATAGTGAATAAGTCACTACGACCCTCTACAGGCCACTAATAACTGATAACCACCCCTTAACAATGAATGACACTAGACCATACCCACTACCACCAATAATAGTTGCTATATTTTCTTTTTAAGGTTTTCATTTGTAACTTGTATGATGTTAGTGTTTAAACCCGAACCACCTAGCCGCACCCCACGCACCCGCACACCTGCTCTCCATCCCGCGATCCCACCCCATGAGCGGTCTTTTTATTTATTTGTTTTCATTTGTATTTATTTTATTATTATTTTTATAATTAATTAAAATATTATACACCCCCTCAATAGTTATCTGTCTTTAGAAACATAAGAGTTGTCTTTTCTTAGAATTATCTTCCTTAGATATGACCTAGTTATCACTCCTTAGTCTTATCAGGAGTTATCACCCTTTGCGGAGGAATATTGATTTCCTTCGCAAAAAAAAAAGACATCTTGGAGCCCGTCTTATACTACTAATATCATGGAGACAGCACACAACACATTATTCCATTAACGAGATATCAGTGCAATAATTCAGGCCCACGGGGACAACACAAGAAGCAACAATTTACGGAACAATTTGTGAAATAAAATATAATACAGCGATGTTAATACAAGCAATGGGGGTCAGCATGGGCTGAATGGATAGGAGCACTCGTTCTTAAACATCCAGGTGTGTTGACGCCTGAGCTAGTGGGTTCAACCCCCTACACCGGTAAGCTGGACTAAAATGTTCACTTCTCGTTATTGACTTGGGGACTGTAAATTACAAGTACCCCAGACGACGGTGTAGGTTTGTCTAATGGAGAGGGACACTGGTTAATAGGGAAAGCACTAGGAGCAGCAGCACGTGTATGGACAACGCTTGGGTTCAAAGCGAGCGAACGAACAAAATAAACAAACAACAAAACAAAATAACAACAACAACAACATTGCAGATATAGACAAATTGAATGTGTTGAGAATATCTTGGAGAAAGCACATAACACATTTCAAATGTACTGAGATCAGCAGCTGTTGAAGATCATTAATCGAAATAATAAGTGACAAAATGGTCGTTGCGGCCAAAGCCTTTGTCAGCACATGCATTTCTGATTTAACAGACGTAAATAAATAAATCCAAGACGTTCTTGATGTCAACGTCAAACCATATTTATTCTCTCTTTATCCTATGTACTTTCCCTGGAACAGAATCATCATCTGCGCATTATCTCTGATGAAGAAAATGAATGGGTGATCGACGTAAAATGTTTCCCTTGGTGGTGGTGGCAGAGACACAGGAGTGAGGACCACGGCTGTTGCTGCTGCAGCCACTATGCCAGCTTCGTTGACTTCAATCACAGCTTCGTGGAAAACTTTGCTGATGTAAATGCCGCCTAGTGAAGAGAAAGTTAAAAGACGGTTAAAAAGGCCATAGGAACGCCTTAATTGCACCAGGTGTTCCTCCATTAAACTCGACCTCTCTCTACAAACCGCCTGCAGAAAGAACGCAAAGAGCCCGCACACTGTAGCCAACGAACCCAAGAAATCCCCATAACAAGTGCAATCGAGAGCCGAATGAAGGTGTTGGACAACTGTGGGATGTGGATTTTAATTCCTGAGAATAATTCGTTAAAATGTATAGGGGTTTTTATTGATTCTCTGGTCACTGGTTAGAATGACTGAGCTACCGTATAACAGTAGACGGTACTACCTGGTTTCTGTTAGCGCTGAACGTTGGGCGGCGCTTACCAAACCCGACACCCCACATTGTGCCAACGGCTTCGGGCGGAAGAGCGCAATTGGGAGGGTACAAGCCTTACCCTGGTGCGAGGAAATGCAAGCTAAAGACAAAATGTCATGGCAGGGCGGACCAGGCCCTAAGCCTTGGTTGGCGACTGGTCTAGGATCGAAGCTCCGACAGGCGGACAGTTAGAGCATTGCTTTGCTGATCCGGCAGCTTCTGCAGCTTGTCTTGTTCCAGATGTAGGGGTGTTGCCTTTCCTCTGGAGTAAACTAGGCAGGCCGAGAGAGGGATCATGCTGCATGGGCAACACATGATCTCTATATTTTAGCCCAGGCTTTGTGCTATGGAGAGGCAATAACTCCATCCCTGGTCTTAACTGGTCTCGGAATCAAAGCGAGAGGCAACTGTTACGGGTTATAAGTCCTTGTCAGTTGGCGTAGACATGGGGCGCCACGCGTTGCCTCTGACGGTGGGAGACACCTATAGGTGTCACTGATCAGCTACCGCCCGCCTCAAGCTGGGCAGCCCCCAGCCAATTGGGTGCTGATCCGCCACAGCCTGCCTGCTTCAATGGGTGCTTGGGGCTAGGACAAAATCTGAATCGCAGGCTGTAAAACCAATGCACCAGGTACAAACAAAAATAAATATAGAAACCTCAAGCTACGGCTTGCAACCTGGAACGTGAGAACCATGTGTCCAGGATTTTCCACTGACTTGACCAATATTGACGATGTGAGAAAAACGGCTGTGATTGATGCCGAACTCAATCGTCTAAACATTGATATTGCTGGCCTGCAGGAGACTCGCCTCGCTGAGGAAGGGTCACTCAGGGAAAACAACTACACCTTTTTCTGGAAGGGTAGAGGGCAGGCAGAAAAAAGGCAACACTGTGTGGGCTTTGCAGTGAAGAATTCGCTACTGGGAATGATTGAAATTCCAGCAGGAGGAAATGAAAGACTATTATCCCTGCGCTTGGCAACCTCTTGTGGGTTTGCCACCATTATTACTGCATATGCACCGACACTCGATTCCTCTGATGATGTGAAGGATTCGTTCTATGAGGAGTTAGACTCCGTGATCAAGGCAGTTCCAAAATCTGACTACATTTATATGCTCGGTGATTTCAATGCTCGTGTGGGCAAGGACTCGAGTTCATGGCCAGTGTGCCTTGGAAAATACAACATCGGTCGCATGAATGAAAATGGGCAAAGGCTGCTGGAGCATTGCACCAGTAATGACCTATGTATTACAAACTCCTTTTTTAAAACAAAAGAGATGCATAAGGTCACATGGAAACATCCAAGATCCGGCCATTGGCACCAGCTGGACTTCATCATCACACGGAGACAACATCTGAACCATATATCAATGACTCGTAGTTACCACAGTGCTGACTGTGATACGGATCATTCTTTGGTTGTTGCAAGGGTTAGACTGAGACCAAAGAGAATCTACACAGCTAAACACAAATCTAGCCTCAGGATTAATATTATTAACACTCATGATCCTGAAAAGTGCTTTCAGTTTCAACAGCAACTTGAAGACGCTTTCACTGATACACCAGAAAATTGTACAGTAAATGAAAAGTGGGGTCAAATTAAGGAAACTCTTTATAAAACTGCCGTAGGGGTTTACGGCACTGTGGATCATAAGAGGCAGGACTGGTTTGCGGCCAACAGCGAGACTCTGCAGCCCTTGATTGATAAGAAGAAGAAAGCTCTCTTAAGAAACAAGGAAAGACCAACGCGTAACACTCTGAGTGAGCTTAGGCAAGCTAGGAAGGATGTGCAAAAGGCTGCCAGGCAGTGTGCAAATGATTATTGGATCAAGTTATGTGAGTCCATTCAAATCGCAAGTGATAAGGGAGACATAAGAAGCATGTATGAAGGAATAAAGAAAGCCTGCGGTCCAGTGATCAAAAGAAGTGCACCATTGAAAACCTTGACTGGAGAAATCATCACTGATAAGAAACAGCAGATGGACAGATGGGTAGAGCACTATTTGGAGCTTTACTCAAGTGAGACCAAACTAGCGGATGATGCCCTCAATGCCATAGAGGCTCTACCAACTCTTGACCACCTGGACACACTTCCCACCATAACAGAAGTTAAGTGTGCTATAAATGAACTTGCATCTGGCAAGGCTCCAGGTAAGGATGGGATTCCAATAGAGGTTATCAGGAGTGGGCAAGACACACTCACTATACAGATCCACCAGCTAATAGAGCTATGCTGGCGTGAAGGACAAGTCCCACAGGATTTCAAAGATTCAAGCATCATAACACTGTACAAGAACAAGGGCGATCGGAGCGACTGCAACAACTATAGGGGTATCTCACTTCTGTGTATTGTTGGAAAAGTATTTGCCAGAATTGTTCTGCGCAGACTTCAAGTCCTAGGAGATCAAGTCTACCCCGAATCACAGTGTGGCTTTCGACAGAACCGGTCTACCACTGATATGATATTCTCATTGCGACAAATGCAAGAAAAATGCCGTGAACAGAATCAACCACTGTTTATTGCCTTCATCGACCTCACAAAGGCATTTGATTTGGTCAGTCGTGAGGGTCTGTTCAAGGCACTAAAGAAGATTGGCTGCCCACCAACTCTTCTGTCCATTGTGGAATCGTTCCACACAGGCATGAAGGGTATAATCAAGTTTGATGGTGCAACTTCTGAAGAATTTGAAATCAAGAGTGGAGTTAAGCAAGGTTGTGTACTAGCTCCCACCCTCTTTGGAATATACTTTTCACTTCTACTGAAATATGCATTTCATGATCAGGATGGTGGTATATACATTCACTCACGCTCAGATGGCGGCCTCTACAATGCTCAGAGATTGAAGGCTAAGACCAAAATTAGGAGGGTACTGATCAGAGAGTTGCTTTTTGCAGATGATGCTGCAGTTACGACCCACTCTGAGGAAGAATTGCAATGTCTACTATCTGCATTCTCCAATGCTTGTTCTGAATTTGGTTTAACAATTAGCAAAAAGAAGACACAGATTATGTCACAAGGTGCACATGGGGTACCATCAATCTTTATTGACGACGCTGAACTAGAGATAGTAGACCATTTTACATATCTAGGATCAGTGGTAAATAGCAAATTATCCCTAGATCAGGAAATCAACATCCGGATTGGTAAGGCAGCAACAACAATGAACAGGTTAAGAAAAAGAGTCTGGGAGAACAGGAAGCTTACTGCCAAAACAAAAGTCCTTGTCTATCAAGCCTGTGTCCTTAGTACTCTTCTCTATGGCAGTGAAACCTGGACAACTTACTCACACCAAGAGAACAACTTAAACAGCTTTCATATGCGGTGTCTGCGAAGAATTCTTGGTATTAAGTGGCAAGACAAAATCACAAATACTGAAGTATTGGAAAGATCAGGTTGTGTGACAGTTTATTCCATGCTCAGTCTTCGTAGACTTAGATGGATAGGACATCTTAGGAGGATGGATGATGGTAGAATACCAAAGGATATCTTTTTTGGTGAATTACAGATGTGTAAGAGATCTCAGGGTCGGCCTCTACTACGATACAAAGATGTGTGTAAGCGGGACATGATTGATACAGGCATTGATAATGCACACTGGGAGCAAGTCGCCGCTGAACGTGTTGCATGGAGGGCAAATATCAGAAATGGAATAAAGTCAAAGGAGAAAATTATTGCAGAAAAGTCACACATCAAGCGTTTGAGACGTAAGATGGTGCATGATGGTGGAAATGACCACGTGTTCACATGCACCCACTGTGAACGGACATTTACAGCGCAAATTGGCCTTATCAGTCACACTCGCTACCGCCATAGTTAAAAGTTATTATGCCTTTTTAAAGCACAAACTATCGTCTGTCAAGACGGCAAGGTGCCAATGAATTGGTTAGAATGCAGGGTGATCAGGGATATTTACCACAAATCCCAGGAGAAAAAGTTCAATCCTTGAAACCTTGGCCTCTGTGTGTAGGTTTCCCTTCCCACTTCATCACCCTTTACATTTTCTATGGTGCTAGAACGATATTGATTGCTCACAACATATAAACAACCATTGTTGGACACCACATTTAGTTGATGGACAAACAGTTCAGGTATTAACTCAAGATCTGCATTTACATATATATATATATATGTGTAATAAACACTATGCATTTTCAGACAGGCATGGGAATAATGTGCAGTATTACAACATAGTACCCAGTGACCCCAGAAAAAAAAACAAGGTTATTACAAACAACACAACAACCACAAATTGGGTCTACTTTCATTTTACCTCATAATTAAGGCAAATAAAGATATTAAATAGAACCCAACATAACATGTTTCTGACACCTTTTACCATTCTCTCATTATTAAAAATAATGAGTTGGTGTCAAAATACTATACCATCTATACCATTGGAAAAAAACTACTGACCTGTTACCTTCAAAAAAAAAAACCCAACATATAAATAGCATTTTGTACTATTAATTAAACTAATTAATAGAGTCAATTTGCTCCTGGTGTGCGGTTAAGGGTTCACCTTTGCTGTCGATTAGATCCTTTTCCCATTATCTGGGTACCGAATCAATGCACTCAGTTATGTTCTTACTATTTAGTCACTGGTAATTGGCTGGTGCAAATCATACTTTATAATCCAAAATAGAAATTACACACAATCACAAATCCCTCCGCGGGCTAGAATATTCGAGTACTCTGTTGCAGTAGGCTCGGTGTCTTATTTTGAAATTTGGGGCCTCAGGTTGGTCTAACTTTCCGGAATTTCCACTTAAGCACTGCAGAAGGTACTTTACCATCTCACCATACATAGTGCCAAGTAGACGTCCATTCAGCTGCTCTGCTTTTAATATCAGAATCCCAAGTAGTTCAACAAAGATTTCACACCCACCAAGTCGCGAGTCTATAACCCATGGCATTTGGGTTGACATTGGACCAGCAAAGAGTTAGTCGTTGTTATCTAGTCCAGTGTAGAACTTTATATGACTGAGAGGCATCTCATGGTAGTATCTGTGACTAGGGCCACAATTGATCTATACCTACATATATCCACAGATGAATAAATCCGGCACAGTAACAGGTTTGCAAACAATAGGATGATTCCTCTTGTTGCTGATGTAGAGACATTTAGCTGCTTTCATATGGTCTTTTATCTGATGGGGTTCAGGGTTTGGAACTTTGAGGTAATCTGGTTTCGTAGTTATGTTTCAGATGATATTAAGTTTGTACCTTGGTTGTATTGGCTTATGTGGTTCATGTCTTCTCCCCATTTGTTTGAGTCGGTGTTCATAGCTAGAACTTGGTGTTGCATGGCTGGAACCTTATGTTTGACTGTTGCAGCTGTGATATGTTCTTTCGGAAGACTTATCCATTGTGGATATTAACTTGGTAATCCAACCAACAGTTGAAGGTTACTCACTGTTAGTTTTAGTAACTTGAAGAAGGATTGTCCCAGTTTCACTGACTTGGTTGAATGATGAGGCCATAGGTGATACTTCTCAGAAGTAACGCAAACGATACACTGTTGTCAGTACTCTGATGATCTTCATCTTTGTAGATTATTAGATCTTGAAGTCCATCCTGGATATTCCTACTAAAATAGGACTTAATCACTCACCCAGTCAGTTGTCTTCTAATTTATCTGTTGCTCGCTATGGAGCTATTGAGCGCAGCAGTCCATGGGTATTTCTAGATGCAGACTATGGTTAGGACATTCACTTTCTGGCTGTTGACCCAGGATCCAGGTTTAGTGATATAGTCCCACCACATTCAACCACCACCTGCTTCTCTTCTATAGAAAAGGGATGACAAGAATACAACACTAGCATTAACTTACTGTGATGTTTTAACTTTCACAAGACAATTACAAACAAAAATACAAAACAAGGGGAGAAGGGGAAAGGAGTGGGTGTCCATGTTCCACTGTCCCTCATTGCTGAGTAGAGCCATTCTGACTCTTAATAGTGAGTAAGGTATTTTCTCACTTATATTTTGTTCTGTTGTTACTGGGACTATTAGATGAGTGAAGTCATTCTGTCCATCCAACATGTTGATATTGTCTCTCTCATTACTTGAAGAGAATAGCCTATACAGAATCTCTGTGGTTTCTAATGCCGCGTCTTCCTTTCGGCACTATAATCATCCTTAGGTCAACATTGGCTTAAGTACTGACATACACATGGATTCTTACATCAACATCCTCTAATCCCAAGGTGCAACATTAAAATGTATATTCCCACAGTAAAAAGTAACAATCAGAACAGAGAAAATTCTCATACCAGAAAAAAAAAATATACATGTCCATTTTTCTGATATCAAGTACATGATAATCCTACATAATAATTAATCATAATGCTGATGCAGGGAGCCTTTGTTTTTGGGTTTTCTCAGGGGTTAATCCATAACTAAAACATACATTGTTTTCCCCCACTGCGTACAGCAGATGAGGATAGTAATCGCTGTGATATATTTTGTCAAGGACTGCTATTATTCAAGCAATTTATTCACATCAATCTTCGCTTCTGTTCCTACTACAGTGAGGCGATGCGGATTGAATCCTATCCGAACATTGATTTTGATCACGTGTTTACTTCCTTTGTTCATGAATTTATATTCTCAAAGCTGGCATTCTCCTAACACTATTTTATAAAATGATTATATGTCCCTCCTCATATGGAGTGGTTACTAATCTGTTAACAAAAGGATGGTACTAAAATTTAGCACTATAGTTCCAAGTTACAGATTATGATGTGGCGAAGTATTTTATCCCCTGACTAAGAGTCAGGAATACGCGTAATCATTTGTATGTCCCCGCATGGATAAAATTTCCCTTCTATAGTCCATAGATTATTTGCAGATTTCTAAGCATAGATATTGAGATATATTTCACAATGCATAGAAGTATTTATTCATATGAATATGACATTGACAGACACTAGTTCTTTACTATGAAGTATGAATCAGGGGTCTGCTCCTACATTGAGAAAATCTCTAGAATGTGTTTCAGACATGAGAATTGATACTTTATGTGTACTACAGTACACATAATATTTATAGGTTATAAGCACTATTAGTTAGATATAAGTTCATAATGCCTATAAAAGATATTAACATAGGGATTTGAATGGGTAAGACATAGGAAAAATTACAGCGTGGCGCCCACATGTGTTTCCTTAGTAAACATCATCCAGCCTGGTTTAAGAGAATTGTAACTAATTTTTAATTAAACATACTGGCCTATGTAATACATAAATATCTCTTAATAATGTAGATAACATACCAATTGGCTTGCAGAGAATGATGATTTTAAAAGGCAAAATACTTTTTGCCACACGGGGAAAGAAACCCCTCCCGGGGACCACACGTCTGTTTCCTTTGATTGTCTGCACTCAAAATGGCTACTTTAGTCCTTTGTTTTCCCATCAGTCCCGGTCTTGCCAGGTACGTGAAAAAGTTAAAGCCAAATAGATTAAGCTGCCACGGTCAGTCTATCGCTGTTTTATTTTCTCCTACATTAAGTAAGTTACTTAAACAGTAATTGAAAGGATTTGTTTATTTTTAAGGGAGTCAATGCTTAGGAAAGGGTAGGGACGTTTTTATTATATTACAACAACAAACACGCCACCTTCTGGGCGCGGGGCAGACGCCACAAAATTTCAGGGCGCGGGTCAGACGCCACAAGCCTTCTCAGGCAGACGCCAGAAACCTTCTGGGCATGGGGCAGAAGCCACAAACCTTCTGGGCTGCGGAGCAGAAGCCACAAACCAACTGGCACGAGGCAGACGCAACAAAACCCTGAATCGCAGAGGCTGCCTGGAGAAGGCCATATCGTACACTTGCAGAATTACATTCACAGAAAGTTGTATGCCCTTATTCTGACCGTTTTAGCTGATTGCCTGCCAAACAAAAATTGGGTCCTGACCAAACAAAAATTCATGGCCTAAAATTGGAAGTAGGGGTGTGTCACAATAATGCTTTTAAAATGATTAAAATGGTAGCAGATATATTGTATTATATCACATTAAAGAGGAGTGCACAAGTAACACGACAGTGTTAATAATTAATTGATAGGTTACACATATTATGACAATAATGAGAGGTTTATTAACAACAATTGAAATTAAAGAGGTAAAAATTATTTTTTAAAAATCACTTACCAAGTCGTTATTTTCTATCCGCTGCAGCTAATCCAGTTAAATTTACGGAATAATGTTACAAACACCACTTTTGTTCAAGAATATCACAAGATTTGCTCTCTAACACCAATAAAACACATTTAAAACATAACGTTTTGAAGAACATAATTTTCACACACAATGGAAACTGTCCGGAGCACACCAGGCAGATTGTACTGAGAAACAACATAAAAACCATTTTATCTTTAGTTATAATTATTATTCTTTTTAAATTTAATTATTTAAATACTCCTTAACTACTTTGTGATAGGCGAAACAAATTTAGGGGCATAAATGTGACCTATTAGTGAATTCATAATTCGATATGTGCCATCATATTATGACATATTATGACGAACTTTCGCTTAGTTTTAATGCACTTTTTCCTATCCACACGTGGCAAAACATTAGACTCAATACTAATACTACAATCAAAATCTTCGCTCAAATCGGAAGCACTATCGTCTAAAACCGTTTCAAACAATAATCTTGCTTGATCTGATGTAAGTCTCAATCAATCATGTGCCATTCCGGAAAGCGTGGGCGGTCATGACTCGCCATTTCACTCGATCACCAGCGTCGTGGATCAGCTCAGTGTACCTATCACGTCCAAGCCATGTGGCCAAGCCATCCAGGTAATTTCATCTCGGTCTTCCTCTTGGTCTGTTCCCTTCGATCTTGCCAGTTGTCACTAAGTTCTCCAATCCATTTCTTCTCATAACATGTCCAAAACATTTTGACTGTCTACGTCTAATTTCTCTAATCAATTTACGATTTTAATTTGTCACGTGTAGTACTTGGTCATTGGTTTTTCTCTCTGTCCATGGCATTTTTTGCATTTTCCTCAGAAACCACATTTCTACAGCCATCAGATGTTTTTCAGCTTGACTGCACATTGTCCAAGTTTCACATCCATACAAAAGAACACGCTCTATGTATCCCCTCAACATTCTTTTTCTCGCTTCAATTGACATCTTTTTATTGGTCAGAATGTTTTTCATCTTGCTAAAGGCTACTTTCGCCATGGCGATTCTTCTTCTAATCTCTTCAAAGCATCTCCCATCAGATGTTATGACTGTTCCGAGATAATTGTACCGATTGTTGAAGAATATTCCCATTTACTTGTATATTACATTGTGGTACTTCGTTCTTCCTAGTGACGACCATAACCTGTGTCTTCTTACAATTTAATTCCAACCCCAGCTGCTCACTGTGTACAACAACTGCGTCTACTAATTGTTGTAGATCTTGTGCATTGTCTGAAATCTGCGATGTAAGTCTACGAGGCCGCAAAGTCGAAGGCCTTGCCATTTGTAAACAAACTCAAAACAACGCTAATAAAAACTATATTTCAACTTTTACAGCTATCCCGTACACAGAAAGAAACGACAACTATCTGTTCCTAAATTTTAAGTTAACCGAGCACTAAAAAGTGCCGAAAATAAAAGATGTGGATCAATTTATGCACTGCCTGTGACGGGCCAATGCAGTGGTTTTTGGGTATTAAAATCGTTACATGGAACCACTACAGTGGATCATAGCAGGCAATCAGTTAATCAACCCCAGCATTGATTCACTGCTGTGATTTATTAGACAGTTCTTACCTTCGCGTGTTTCCCATTGTTTCCTGAAATCAACGCTAAGCCGTCTGTTTCCAAATCGTCTGAGGTGGATTTCAAACCCTCGACCGGGTATGTTGGAGAATTATGAAACTGGCAGAACTTTCAGGTAGGATGACGGAGTGAGTTGATGTGGGTTAAGTCCAGAATCGAAATCACAGCACTTGGGGCATTCCCATACCTGTTATGTTCTCATCTCCAACAGAGAGCGAAGAGTACTAATACTAATTGATACAAGTAGCAGTCTGATTATGTGTCCGTCTGGCTTTTCCTCGGAGTTCCGAGTGTCGGCCAGATCCTCTGGTCACTCCCTGCAGCACAATTCTCTCCAAGCCGTGATAATCTATCTGTTCTTCCTCACTATACACACGATCTCAAAGGGCTCCACCCATGTCTGCCTTATCATGCACCAATACCAGATCTAGCTGTGCGGACTCGCCAATCTTTCCACCTACTCGTTTCCCATCGCATATAAAAATGATGAAATGAGGATCTTACGGTTAAGAGAAGTTAAACAAAGTCTATGTTAATAAATTCGCGTTATATGAAAAGTTACATCAGATATAAGTGCAATAATTCTGGCCCACAAGAGCAACAGAAAGTAAAATTTTACGGAAGACAAGGCAAAACAGAAAACAAAATAAATACAGCGATGTTATTATAAGCGTATGCGGCCAGCATGGCCGACGAATAAGAAACAACGCTCGTTCTTAATCATCTAGTGCGCTGATGCTGAGGTAGCGGGTTCAACCCTTACACCGGTCAGCTGGTCTAACATGTTGGCTTTCCGTCCTTAACTTAAGAACGCAATTTACAAGTACCTCTGAAGTCGGAGTGGATTCGCCTGATAGGTAAAGCTAATCCACGGGCAAATTTATGTCAGATGCTACTAGAAGTAGTGTGTATGGATTACGCTTGAGTTCAAAGTGAGCGAATGACACCCCCCCCCCCCCCCCCCCCCAAATAAAAAATAAAATAATTTAAAAAAAAAAAAAAAAACAACCAATCATTGCCATCAAGGGGAGGAATGGTTACTGCACCGACCAGCATGATTACCTCCCGCGAGGACAGCAATGACTGTCTACGTTTTATGCCCAGAAACCTATCACATTTACGGAAATTGTGGAGAAATACTCTCTGTCTGTCTGTCTGTCTGTCTGTCTGTCTGTCTGTCTGTCTGTCTGTCTGTCTGTCTGTCTGTCTGTCTGCCTGCCTGCCTGTCTGTCTGTCTGTCTGTCTGTCTGTCTGTCTGTCTGTCTGTCTGACTGTCGGCCTGCCTAGTTTACTTCATAGGAAAGTTAACACCAATACATCTGGAATAAGACAAGCTGCAGGATCAGCAAAGCAATGCTCAAAACTGCCCGCCTGTTGGAGCTTCCATCCTAGATCAGTTGCCGACCAAGGCTTAAGGCCTGGACTGTCTTGCCAATACATTTAATCTTCAGGTTGCATTTCCTCACGCCAGGATAAGACTTGTGGCCTCCCATTTGTGCTCCTCCATCCGAAGCCGATGGCATAATGTGGGGTGTTGGGACTGGTGAGCGCCGCTCAACATTCGGCGCTAACATACTATCATATGGTAGCTCAGTCATATCAGACCAAGACCTGACTGTTGGATTTAGACACATATACCCATAACACATACATATACAAACACACACACTTACCTCCGCTGTTGATTCCCGTGAAGTTTGCTTGTTCTTGATCAAAAGCTTTGACGATGCCGAGAGCCTGAAGGGACTCCTTCAGCTCGTACCTCGACTCGATGTTAAATTTGGGAAGGCTCATGTTGACCCGGACGTATTGTAGTCCTTCAAACAGCGCCCTGATCCTTCCAGGGTTTGTTAAAGATATCTCTAAACAAATAAAATACACAAGAATGTAGCCAATATTATTCGGTGGCGGGGTAAGGGTATGCCCTATCAAAGGAGAGGTAAGGTGCCACCTTCCCTCCGCTAGCCTTCGAGACACCCTTGGGCAAAGTGGAGTACCCGTTTAGCCCCCCGATCAGGAAGCTATGGGTGCAGGTGGTGGATGAAGTTGAAGACCAACCAACAGATAGTTGCAGGTTAAGGTCTCCAACTTTACGACTGTAGGCAGAGGATCTCTTTTATTGGGGGAGGGAGGGGGGGGGGGGGGTTAGAGACAATGGCTACGATCATCGACTAACATGGTACCTGCTCAGATGGAAATCAATAGCAAACTATTTTCTGTAGACATATCAAGAATATCATGTTTTACGGTTTTTTAAAAGTAGCAAAACCTATTCCAAGCGAGTTCTGCTATAGCGACTATAGATTACTCATAAGCAACATACATATGAAGTTAAAGAAAGATAAATATACACCAAGAAACACAACATCTGATCTACGGGCACTGAAGAGTGAGGAGATAAAAGATAAATTCAACGCAGAGGTAAAGAACAGATTTGATGCATTGTCAGTTATGAAAATACTATTTTGAGATCTCAACGACTAATGGCAGATATTAAAGAAATCAGTCAACCAAGCTGCAGAAATAACCATCCAATAAATAAACATGATGGGACGTAAGAAATGGATGACGAAAGACATCTTAAAACTCATGGAAATAAAAAGAAATAAGAAAAATACCCATGAAAACCAACACAACACCCGGAATACCAACTTAATTCACAAACCAATATACCTCCTGAATTATGTAATCTATATTTATTACAATCTTGAAGAAATAAGAGCATTGGAATGTGATCAACATCGAACAATTAGTATAATGAGCCAAATCACGAAGCATGTGGCTAAGAATTATCATGCATAGAGTAAAGGAAGAAAGCAATGATGATTCCTTTCATATCTCCTGAATTTCTGAAAATATGTTCAATGTACAGGGAAAACAGGGAGAAGCAGCTGGCCGAGTGTCTACAACACCGGATTCTCCTTCGGGAGACCCGGTTTCGAATCCTCGGTAAGGTGTGGAGTGTTTTTTTTCTGTCCGGGACAAAAAGGAAACCTCTAACCTGCACAGTTCGCGGCGACTGCACTAGCCAGACGGCCTTAATTCCTCAGGCTCAAGACCCCCCCCCCCCCCCCCTCACCCCCTCACCCCCGCCATACACCGCAAGGTACTATATTAACTGTAAATGACAGTTTTTATTTACTTTGGTAGTCCAAGGAATTCGCAACATTCGTCTCGGGAGCCACATCTCCGTTGCTTCCTCTCTTCCTAATTTGTCCATTTATTTTCCAAGATTCACAGCCATATAGCAAATCGGGTTCTATATAGCACTTCAGAACTCTCTTTCTTACATTCAATGATAGTGACTAATTGCATAAAATATTCATCATTCTCTGCAATACTGCCTTTTCTTGCCCTATTCTGTTCTTAATCTTTGATGTGCATCTTCTATCTGATGTTATAAATGACCTTTCTTCTTCTTCAGCATTCCGAGCCATTGAGGTTCTTTGCTGCAGATACAATCCGTCTCCATTCGTCTCTCTGGTTGACCCTCTCTTGCCAGTCATTGATTCCAAGTGCTTGTAGGTCGGATGTATATTATCTCTCCAACTGACCCTAGATATGTAAAACTATCTATTTGGTGAAGAATTTTCCCTTCTATCTCTATTTCACATTTGGGTGTCACCTTTTTCTTTGAACCACAATTATTATTGTTTTCTTGATATTCAAGGAGAGTCCTTTCTTTGCACTCTCTGTTACTACAATGTTGAACAATTGTTGTATATCTTTTGCAAACAATATTGTGTCACCTGCATAGCGTAAAGTTATTATATTATAACCTCCGAATATTATTCCTGGCTTCTCTTTGGTCTCTCTCATTATTACTTCGCTATAGAGGGAGAAGAGATCCGGTGACAAAACACATCCCTGTCGTACTCCAAGCCTTATTTGTTCATAATTTCCTTCTGTATTTCCCATTTTAATTGTTGCTACTTTGTTCCATAAATATTTTGTATTATTCTGAGATTTTCTCATCAATGTTAATATCTTACAACATTTTAATCATATCATTATGTTTTACGTTATCAAATGATTTAGTATAATCTATGAAGCACAAATATATGCCTTTCTGTTTCTCTATTTATCTTTCTAATAGTGTCCGTAATGTATATATTGCATTGTTTGTACCTTTTCCTTCCACAAATCCATATATGGATTGCGTAATTTATTGTGTCCCGTTCTGAGGCGCAGATAATGATTTATTCTGGCCTGACCATAATGGAGATGAGGATACTGGAGGGTATAGTTAAAAGCAAGAGGTAGGCAACGAAACAAGTGGGGAAAAACATCAAGAGATGCATGAACATCACTGTGACAGAATGTACAATCAAGACAGATTGTGTTGGTAATCCATTATAGCCAACCTTCATTGTTAAGGCGACACCTGAATGATTGAAATTACCTTGCTCCGCTAATCCATTCACGGTACGAGGTAGGAGGATGAAGAACGAGAACCTTCCATAGCCGAGAGGCAGTTCCCCAACGTCTGCGCCGTAGAAGTTTCTCTTGATTTTCATGCTCCTTGCACTGAACATGGTGGCGACCTGGAGAGTGGTTGTTGCTGTCGTTACTGTAATTGTAATGTTGTGGTGTTTTTTTGTTATGCTGTCGTTGTTACTGTAGTAATAATTGTTGTTGTTATTGCTGCTGTGGTGTTGTGGTTGTTGTGTTGTCGTTGTGACTTTTATTATTATTGTTGTTGTCTTGGTAGTACCGTTTTTGTTGTGTTGTTTTTGTGGCTGTAGTTATTATTATTATTATTATTATTATTATTGTGGTGATTTTTTGTTGTATTAGCTGTAGTTATTATTATTGTTGTCGTGGCTGTAGTTATTACCGTTGGTGTTGATCTGGTGATGTTGTTGTGACAGTAGATGTTATTGTTGCTGTAGTTTTGTTGTTATTATTGTGTTGTCTTTATGACTGTAATTAATGTTGTTGTGTGATTGTGACTGTAGCTTTATTCTTGTTGTGGTGTGTTGTGGAGTAGCTTTAATTGTTGTTGTTGTTGTTGTGGTGGTGGTGTGGTGGTGGTGGTGATGTTGTGATGCTGTTGTGGCAGTAATTTTATTGTTGTTGTTGTGGTGATGTTGTGGTGTTGTTGTGGCAGTAGTTTTCAATGTTGTTGTGGTGGTGTTATTGTTGTGGTAGTAGTTTTTATTGTTGTTGTGGTGGTGTTGTTGTTGGGCAGTAGATTTTATTGTTGTTGTGGTGGCGTTGGTGTTATGGTAGTAGTTTTTATTGTTGTTGGTGTGGTGTTGGTGTGTTTATGTCAGTAATTTTTATTGTTGTTGTAGTGGTGATAGTGTTGTGGTGTTGTTGTGGCAGTAGTTATTATTGTTGTTGTTGTGGTGGCAGTGTTGTTGTAGCAGTAATTTTGATTGTTGTTGTAGTTGTAGTGGTTGTGATGTTTCAATAGTTTTTATTGTTGGTTTAGTCGTGGTTTTGTTATTGCAGTACTTTTGATTGTTGTTGTTGTGTTGTTGAAGTGGTGGTGTTGTTGTTGTTGTAGTGGTTTTATTGTTGTGGCAGTAGGTTTTACTGTTGTTGTTGTGGTGGTGTTGTTGTGCAGTAGTTTTTATTGTTGGTGTTGTGGTGGTGTCGTTTCTGTTGTGTTGTCGTTGTGATTGTAGAATATATTGTTGTTGTGGTGGTGATTGCTGTTGTTGTTGTAGTTATTGCTGTTGTTAATATTGCTAATATTGTAATGATTGCTATTGTTGTTGTCATTATCGCCCACTTTGTAGTTGTTGTGGTTGTTGGTGTTATAGTTTTCGTTGCTTCTGTAGTTTTTGTTGTTGTTGTTGTTGTTACTGTTATCCTAGTTACTGTTATCGTTCATGTAGTTGTTGTGGTTTTCCTAGATTGTTGCTGTAGTTGTTGTCTTTGGTCTTTCAGTGTTTGTCGTTGTTGTATTTGTTGTGTGGATTTTTTTGCTGTTGTTGTGGTGGCTATTGTTATATTTTATTGTGAGTTTGTTATTGTGAAAATTATTAATGCTTTTGTAATTGTTGCAATATGTAGTTGTTGCTGTTGTTTCTGCTGCCGTGATTTGTTTAAAATGTCGTTGTTATTGTTGTGGTTGTCTATATAGTTATTGTTTTCGTTATCCTAGAGGTTCTTTTGTTATTATGGCCGGTGTTGTCTTCCTTGTTGTTGCTGTCGGTTTTTATGTAATTTTGTTGTCGTTATTTGTGTGGTTATTGTTGCCAAAGTTCTTTCTATTGTTATTGCTAATTATAATGATGTTGTTATTATTTTCGTGGTTATTGTTGTGTTTCATGTGACTGTGGCTTTAAGACATTGATATCGTTTGTTTTTTCTTTGGTGATTTTTTGTTTCTGTTTTTTTTTTTTGTTGGTTGTTTGTTTTTGGTTTTGCGCACGATCGCTTTTAACTCATGCACTATTTCTAGTAGTACTGGGCTGAATTTTGCGTGTGGATTTGCTTTCCCTATTACCAGTGTCCCTCGCAATCAGGCGAACTCACTCCGACTTCAGAGGTACTTGTAATTTACGTCTCCAAGTCAAGGACGAGAAGTCAACATTTTAATCCAACTGTCTGGTGTTGGGGTTGAATCCCGTATCTCAACACACCGGATGTTTAAGAACGAAAGCTCTTATCCATTCATCCATGCTGACCTCTGTTTGTATTATACTGACACAACGATCACTGGGGGTTCAAGCACTGTTTTATACTGACACAACGATCATGAAAGGGGGGAGGGGGGAGGTTCAAGTACTGTTTTATACTGACACAACAATCATGGGGGTTCAAGTACTCTTTTATACTGACACAACAATCATGAGGGTTCAAGCACTGTTTTATACTGACACAACAATCATGGGGGTTCAAGCACTGTTTTATACTGACACAACAATCATGGGGGTTCATACAGATTATCAGGATTATACGGATGTATAGAAGCAATGGCGAACACTTTGTGAAGAACAGGTTTGATTGTATTTAAAATATGTATTCTTGTAACAATAACTTAAATGCCCGCCTGGCAATAACAGGCAATTTAAGGATTCAAGATGATATTGATTGCAACAAACATTGTCAGCTGTAGTATTAGACAGCGTTATTATTGTTGAAGCCAGAAGTCTGCTTCGTCTTTTACGTTCACAGTTGAGGCTCCAGTTGCTGTCACTTTTGCTAGTTGTCGTTGAGCCGAATGTTATTTACACCTGCTGTTGGTTTCGTGCATTTATAGATAAGGTATGCTAATAATAAGGTGTCAACAGTATGGCAGGTTTCAAGTACTGTTTTATACTGACACAACGATCATGGGGGTTCAAGCACTGTTTTATACTGACACAACAATCATGGGGGTTCAAGCACTGTTTTATACTGACACAACGATCATGTGGGTTCAAGCACTGTTTTATACTGACACAACAATCATGGGGGTTCAAGCACTGTTTTATACTGACACAACAATCATGGGGGTTCAAGCACTGTTTTATACTGACACAACAATCATGGGGGTTCAAGCACTGCTTTATACTGACACAACGACCACGGGGGTTCAAGCACTGCTTCATACTGACACAACAATCATGAGAGTTCAAGCACTATTTTATACTGACACAACGATCATGGCGGTTCAAGTACTGATTTATACTAACACAACAATCATGAAGCTTTAAGCACTGTATTATACTGACACAACGATCATGGGGGGTTCAAGTACTGTTTTATACTGACACAACGATCATGTGGTTTCAAGTACTGTTTTATACTGACACAACGATCATGCGGGTTCAAGTACTGTTTTATACTGACACAACGATCATGTGGTTTCAAGCACTGTTTTATACTGACACAACAATCATGAGGGTTAAAGCACTGTTTTATACTGACACAACGATCATTGGGGTTCAAGCACTATTTTATACTGACACGACGATTATGAGGGTTTACGTACTGTTTTATACTTTATTTTTGTACTTTTAGCCCAACAGATGGGGCTGGTTATCAACCAAGATAAGACAGAATATATAGTAATTTCAAGAGAAGGAATGTCTAAAATCTCTGGCCACATACAAATAGATAATATGACCATTAAAAGAGAGGAAACATACAAATACCTGGATACAATCTTAAACTGCTCCAACATATTAAGGGAAGGAGTACAAACTAGAATCAATTATGGAAATAAGATATACTATGCACTACAACATCTACTAAAATCAAAGGCGCTATCTCGTAACACTAAGATCACAATATACAACACACTGATCAGACCAGTTGTGCTGTATGGCTCTGAAACCTGGAGTACAACGAAAGGAGACGAAGCCTTGATACAAACCTTTGAGAACAAAGTTGTAAGACGCATCTTTGGACCCATTAGGGATACACAAAGTGGAGAGTGGAAAAGAAGAAGTAACAAAGACATTTATGATCTGTTTTATACTGACACAACAATCATGGGTGTTTAAGTACTGTTTTATATTGACACAACGATCATGGGGGTTCAAGTACTGTTTTATACTGACACAAAAATCATGGTGGTTCAAGTACTGTTTTATACTGACACAACAATCATGGGGGTTCAAGTACTGTTTTATACTGACACAACGATCATGGGGGTTCAAGCTCTGTTTTATACTGACACAACAATCATGGGGGTTCAAGTACTGTTTTATACTGATATAACGATCGTGGGGGTTCAAGCACTGTTTTATACTGACACAACAATCATGGGGGTTCAAGCACTGTTTTATACTGACACAACAATCATGGGGGTTCAAGTACTGTTTTATACTGACATAACGATCATGGGGGTTCAGCACTGTTTTATACTGACACAACAATCATGGGGGTTCAAGCACTGTTTTTTACTGATACGACGATTATAGGGGTTCAAGTAATATATTATACTGACACAACGATCATGGGGGTTCAAGTACTGTTTTATACTGACACAACGACCATGGGGGTTCAAGCACTGTTTTATACTGACACAACAATCATGGGGGTTCAAGTACTGTTTTATACTGACATAACGATCATGGGGGTTCAGCACTGTTTTATACTGACACAACGATCATGGGGGTTCAAGCACTGTTTTATACTGATACGATTATACGGGTTCAAGTAATATATTATACTGACACAACGGTCGTGGGGGTTCAAGCAGTGTTTTATACTGACACAACAATCATGGGGGTTCAAGTACTGTTTTATACTGACATAACGATCATGGGGGTTCAGCACTGTTTTATACTGACACAACGATCATGGGGGTTCAGGCACTGTTTTATACTGATACGACGATTATAGGGGTTCAAGTAATATATTATACTGACACAACGATAATGGGGGTTCAAGTACTGTTTTATACTGACACAACGATCATGGGGGTTCAAGGACTGTTTTATACTGACACAACAATTATGGGGGTTCAAGTACTGTTTTATACTGACATAACGATCATGGGGGTTCAGCACTGTTTTATACTGACACAACGATCATGGGGGTTCAAGCACTGTTTTATACTGATACGACGATTATAGGGGTTCAAGTCATATATTATACTGACACAACGGTCGTGGGGGTTCAAGCAGTGTTTTATACTGACACAACGATCATGGGGATTCAAGCACTGTTTCATACTGACACAACAATCATTGGGGTTCAAGCACTGTTTTATACTGACATAACGATCATGGGGGTTCAGCAATGTTTTATACTGACACAACAATCATGGGGGTTCAAGTACTGTTTTATACTGACATAACGATCATGGGGGTTCAGCACTGTTTTATACTGACACAACAATCATGGGGGTTCAAGCACTGTTTTTTACTGATACGACGATTATAGGGGTTCAAGTAATATATTATATTGACACAACGATCATGGGGGTTCAAGTACTGTTTTATACTGACACAACGACCATGGGGGTTCAAGCACTGTTTTATACTGACACAACGATCATGGGGGTTCAAGCACTGTTTTATACTGATACGACGATTATACGGGTTCAAGTAATATATTATACTGACACAACGGTCGTGGGGGTTCAAGCAGTGTTTTATACTGACACAACTATCATGGGGGTTCAAGCACTGTTTTATACTGACACAACAATCATGGGGGTTCAAGTACTGTTTTATACTGACATAACGATCATGGGGGTTCAGCACTGTTTTATACTGACACAACGATCATGGGGGTTCAAGCACTGTTTTATACTGATACGACGATTATAGGGGTTCAAGTAATATATTATACTGACACAACGATCATGGGGGTTCAAGTACTGTTTTATACTGACACAACGATCATGGGGGTTCAAGTACTGTTTTATACTGACATAACGATCATAGGGGTTCAGCACTGTTTTATACTGACACAACGATCATGGGGGTTCAAGCACTGTTTTATACTGATACGACGATTATAGGGGTTCAAGTAATATATTATACTGACACAACGGTCGTGGGGGTTCAAGCAGTGTTTTATACTGACACAACGATCATGGGGATTCAAGCACTGTTTCATACTGACACAACAATCATTGGGGTTCAAGCACTGTTTTATACTGACATAACGATCATGGGGGTTCAGCACTGTTTTATACTGACACAACGATCATGGGGGTTCAAGCACTGTTTTATACTGATACGACGATTATACGGGTTCAAGTAATATATTATACTGACACAATGATCATGTGGGTTCAAGCAGTGTTTTATACTGACACAACGATCATGTTTGTTCAAGCAGTGTTTTATACTGACACAACGATCATGGGGGTTCAAGCACTGTTTTATACTGACACAGTGATCACGGGTGTTAAAGCACTGTTTTATACTGACACAAAGATCATGGGGGTTCAAGCAGTGTTTTAGGTGCTAGCAGAAAAATCACACACATGCACTCACTTAATCACTCACTCGCTCACTTACACATCATTCGCTCGCTCACTCACTCACACACTCCTTCCTCTCTAACTCCATTCCTCTCTCACTCGATACTTCCGTCCCTTTCTCACTGTCACCGACCGTTAGGGTGTTTCTATTGAAATAGACAGAAATCCCTATCCAAGAGTTTGCCGACAGTCTCTAGAAATTATGGCTCGTTACAAGAATGTCTAAAGGGATGGTCCCGATAGAAGAGACTGGGATTCACTTGGTAGACAAAGGCAGAAGGTGAAGAACACTCGTGTATGTAGGAAGCCCTAACACGAATGCCTAGTTTATCTGTCAGTGATCCTTCGTCAATTGATGGAGCCCCCTGTTTTAAATACTTTCACGCACTCACGCGCACACCCTGCGTTCAAAATGATCACGAGTGGAGTACGTTGGTGAAAGTATAAAACAATAATACTCTTTAATAATAAAAGAGAAAATGAAAATTGTGGTTCAACTGGTGAACTATGATAGTTACATTTATGTTACAGGTACAAAAATAAAATAGTTTTCTGATGCTTAGACTAGATAGCATATCATCATTCACACCATCCAGACAGTGACACACTCAGAACACATGTAGACACAGAGTCACCTGAGACAATCTGATCTCTGTTAGGAATAGTGCTGGCTTTCGGTTGTATTATGTCTTGGAGTCGACCCTGGCATTCGACAGGTGTACGATGCTCCTCCGGATTCCAGGTTCCGTCTCCACTAGTTGGTGGCTCAAAGTTTCGGTAACCGGACCGGTTAGGTGTCAGCAGTATCAGCAGCGAGGCTCCTTAAATCAAACAAACAGTTGCAGACTCCTTAGTGTCTTGACAATAACAATGTGTCTGAGTGTTGGTGTTGTGTGTCTGTTGTGTATGTGTCAGATGCAGAACAGGAATAAAACAATTCCTCTCTGCTATTCTGTATCAAAAGCAAAGGCCAATAGTTCTTATCAGCTTGGCTATACCTTGTATGACATGATGATACAAGGTGAAAAAGGGTCCAGAAGTGGACACATTCTAAGACCACATGGTCCATTGGAATAGAACATGTAGACAAATCTTTGTTTGAAAAAAACATTACAAAATGTACATGGTTGTAAAACTTGAAGTGACTCATATGCAATAATTACTGGTGTATTCCTTAACACCATGGTGAGGAAGTCCTGGGCAGCCAGGATGTTTCCCTAGATAGCTAAGGAAGGGCCAACAATAATTCAACCTAATCCCACATCAGTCATTAGGCATAAAGCAATCAAGTGTCGCCATGAAGTCGTGAGGTATACCCCACAGAATATACGAGCTAAAAGATAAGAAGAAGGCCAGCAGGCAAGCAAGGGGGCTGAGATATTCCAGGCATTGGGCTTTAGGATGTCTCAGTTATCCCTTGTTGAGTTATTTACTCCCCAAATTCTGATTCCTCACCACATGGTATTTGCTTTGAACTTATGACCGTCAGTGTCAGTGTAGTTCGGCATGGCGGTGAATCAGGGGTAAGCAAATTTATGTTTGAATATAATCGCCTAGTAATATTGCTGGCATGTGAGAATCATGTTCCACATGTCTCTTCTACTTCTGCCCACATGGCAAAATCATGTTATCATATTTTCAACAAAATATACATGTAAATACATTCACAAAATGCATATGAAAATAATCAGTAAGGTTCATACATTATATCTATATATTTTTATCTATAAATATATCTAGGCCTCACATGTTTTCTCTCAATGTCTCCCCTTTCAAATACCACGTTTCATAAATATACATGGTCGGGAAAGTTTTGGGTTTTCCCAATATCAGAATATAAATGTGTACACACTTCTTACTATAATCAGTAATTATTATGTTACTACACTCACCCCCAGTCTTATTGCAGCAATTAAGATAGGTTTTGGTATAATCTACCAAAGATGGAGTTGGATATGGCAGCTCACTTCATGTAAGGTCTGCTTAGCACAGCAGCTATAGTCATTGTGAACCGGACGGAAGTTGTTAGTCACAATTTCCGGTGCAGCCGTACTATTAGCATATCGCTGTTTTCCCGTTGCTAGGGAGTGACGGCCATATACTTGGTATTAATGATAAGGGTAGTAAAACAGGGGATTTCCCTTGTGACATCATTTGATGACGTGAAAATATGTGCTGTCCCCAATAGTACAGTGTGTAGTTTTAGTGCAGCAAATGTCTGCGTCGCCTAATATGACGTCATTATTAGTAATTTAGCTGCCTACTGAATCCAGAATGTAAATTAGTAATTCCACTAACGCAGTAGTGGTGGTGTTTGCATAGTGATCTAGACTCATCCCGTCACATATGCCGCCCCTAGAGAAAAGTACGGCTCAGCGAACTTTTAGGGTGGATGAGCCTAGATCGACTATGCATTCTCCCCATAGTTTATATCTGAACCAATTGTTCCCCTCTAGAGAAGGATCTATTAGACTTCTTTCGACTCCGGGGCTGGCTTGGTACCTTGGTATGACCTGGCGTTTCTCCAGATAAGTTTAGTGAGGATCCAGTCAGAGGTGGGTATGGAAAGCTAAGAGGTTCTTCCCTCCTCCCTACTTTCTGAACAACATTTAGAGCTACCAGATGTACTGGTCGTTCTTTTGCTCTGTCATAATATTTTCGGAGCAATTTAATGTGGTAGATTTTCATCTTACCTTTCATGAAGATTTTATATTTGGTGTTGGACACTTTCTCCATTATGGGGAATGGTCCTTGCCACTCAGTCTCCTTATTAGTCCCACTAGATCTTAAGAGTAACACTTTGTCCCCTACCGCTAGCGAACGTTTAGAGGAAGAAAATTTTCCTCTCTGGGGAGTCTTCCTAGCACTAGGAAGTTGGTTACAGCCAGGTGTTAGAGTTGGGATATGGGTCAGTGCACTGCCTACTATCATGGGAGTGGATGGTTCCCCTAAATAAACATATTTACTTCCCAGTATTATGTCATAGATAGGATCAGTCATCACTGCTGCCGATATAGTTCCCTTTACAAATCTAGAGTTAACTAACACTTGGGCTATTGGTAAAGTTAGGGTAGGCGAACTTCTTGTCGCACCCATAACTTCAACCATGTTTTGCGTCAACTGACCAGGTTTTACTAAGTGTGATGCTATTATGGCATCATACGTTAAACCCGTATCATGGAGACACTCGACCAACTGTCCATTGACATTGATCTTCTCTACCACTCGATGTCCTCTCATTTCGGGAGGCGGTGGTAGTGTAGTGGTTTTCTTCCCTACCGAGAAGCAAGCCGCAATCTGGGGTTTTGCTCTGCGCTTGCAGTCTGCCGTACTGTGGGAATTATTATGACAATTCGTGCAGTATGGTTTTCTAGCCCCAGATGTGGTTTGTTTTTTGTTATGCTGCTGCTGAGGTTGCCTCTGGTCTGCTGGTATATTGCTAGGGTTTGTCCCTGATTGGTTGGAGGTGGGTTCTGTTGAGGTTGGGGAGGTTGCGTTGGGACCGAGTCCCCATGGGCAGTCAGATATCTTTCAGCCAAGACTATCATTTCCCCCAGTGTTTGTGCCCCTTGTTCAACTGATGAAAGTTTCCATCGGCTTCGACATACAGTTCCTCAGCTGCTCACACAAAACCATCTCCCGCAAGCCCGCATAGGAGTGTTCATACTCTCCCAATGTCTCCCATTTACAGAGATAACTCTGCAGACGAGCGGACAATTGTGAGAATGACTCACCCCTCAGACGTCTTGCGGTTCGGAATTTCCGCTGATAAGCAGCTGAGGTTAACTCATATCTCTTCAATAAAGCCGATTTCAAACTTTCATAAGAGTGTTCATGGCCTGGAGGTAGTCCCTGAAAGACTACATACGCTTGTCCCCTCAGTGCCTGAGAAAGCTTCAAGTTCCAGTGTTCCCTAGCCAACCCAAATGACTCAGCTAATTTCTCGAATTTCTGAAGGTAACTATCCAATTGTTCCTGATTTTCCTCGAACGGCATCAAAGGAAAACTCATAGGACCCACATGAGAAGTCGAATGTAGCTGGGTTTCAATGCTGGGTGCCGGAGAGCTGGCGTTAGAACAGGTTGCTGATAGAGCTTGGTTTTCTAGCTCTTTCATCCTAAACTCATGCTGTCGGATTTTTTCGTTTTCCTGTAACTGCCTAAGTTCTTTCTCAGCCTCGGCCTCGATTTTCTTAAGCTCTGTCTCTGATTCCAGTTTCTTAAGCTCGAGTTCATGCCTACGTATTTTATCTTCCCTGTCTTCTTTCCTTAACTCCCTCTCCATATCATGGACATATTTGGCTGCTTCGGGCTCCGATAACCCCATAGCTACCGCTGCTGCGTGCAAATCTGCTGATGAACTCATGACTGAGTTTTGACTGAGAGGGTGAGTGATCAGTGGACTACAATTTCTATATCAATATTATACTACTTCCCCATTCAAGTTATACTAATACAATTGCAATCATTTACAAATCTTATTAGTACATACACAAAAATGGTTAGTACAAACAATGATACAAAACACACTTTCACTCTCTCAATCGAATGGAAACAACTAATTACAGAGTTTCCTAAACTACTCTACCCTTTACTGAGATGAGAAAAAAAATTTTTTGTACCAAGTAACACAATTTATTAGAAATATTTCTAATTAGCTGGGTAGATCCCGGACCGAGACCACAGTTGTCACCGACCGTTAGGGTGTTTCTATTGAAATAGACAGAAATCCCTATCCAAGAGTTTGCCGACAGTCTCTAGAAATTATGGCTCGTTACAAGAATGTCTAAAGGGATGGTCCCGATAGAAGAGACTGGGATTCACTTGGTAGACAAAGGCAGAAGGTGAAGAACACTCGTGTATGTAGGAAGCCCTAACACGAATGCCTAGTTTATCTGTCGGTGATCCTTCGTCAATTGATGGAGCCCCCTGTTTTAAATACTTTCACGCACTCACGCGCACACCTTGCGTTCAAAATGATCACGAGTGGAGTACGTTGGTGAAAGTATAAAACAATAATACTCTTTAATAATAAAAGAGAAAATGAAAATTGTGGTTCAACTGGTGAACTATGATAGTTACATTTATGTTACAGGTACAAAAATAAAATAGTTTTCTGATGCTTAGACTAGATAGCATATCATCATTCACACCATCCAGACAGTGACACACTCAGAACACATGTAGACACAGAGTCACCTGAGATAATCTGATCTCTGTTAGGAATAGTGCTGGCTTTCGGTTGTATTATGTCTTGGAGTCGACCCTGGCATTCGACAGGTGTACGATGCTCCTCCGGATTCCAGGTTCCGTCTCCACTAGTTGGTGGCTCAAAGTTTCGGTAACCGGACCGGTTAGGTGTCAGCAGTATCAGCAGCGAGGCTCCTTAAATCAAACAAACAGTTGCAGACTCCTTAGTGTCTTGACAATAACAATGTGTCTGAGTGTTGGTGTTGTGTGTCTGTTGTGTATGTGTCAGATGCAGAACAGGAATAAAACAATTCCTCTCTGCTATTCTGTATCAAAAGCAAAGGCCAATAGTTCTTATCAGCTTGGCTATACCTTGTATGACATGATGATACAAGGTGAAAAAGGGTCCAGAAGTGGACACATTCTAAGACCACATGGTCCATTGGAATAGAACATGTAGACAAATCTTTGTTTGAAAAAAACATTACAAAATGTACATGGTTGTAAAACTTGAAGTGACTCATATGCAATAATTACTGGTGTATTCCTTAACACCATGGTGAGGAAGTCCTGGGCAGCCAGGATGTTTCCCTAGATAGCTAAGGAAGGGCCAACAATAATTCAACCTAATCCCACATCAGTCATTAGGCATAAAGCAATCAAGTGTCGCCATGAAGTCGTGAGGTATACCCCACAGAATATACGAGCTAAAAGATAAGAAGAAGGCCAGCAGGCAAGCAAGGGGGCTGAGATATTCCAGGCATTGGGCTGTAGGATGTCTCAGTTATCCCTTGTTGAGTTATTTACTCCCCAAATTCTGATTCCTCACCACATGGTATTTGCTTTGAACTTATGACCGTCAGTGTCATGTAGTTCGGCATGGCGGTGAATCAGGGGTAAGCAAATTTATGTTTGAATATATATCGCCTAGTAATATTGCTGGCATGTGAGAATCATGTTCCACATGTCTCTTCTACTTCTGCCCACATGGCAAAATCATGTTATCATATTTTCAACAAAATATACATGTAAATACATTCACAAAATGCATATGAAAATAATCAGTAAGGTTCATACATTATATCTATATATATTTTTATCTATAAATATATCTAGGCCTCACATGTTTTCTCTCAATGTCTCCCCTTTCAACTACCACGTTTCATAAATATACATGGTCGGGAAAGTTTTGGGTTTTCCCAATATCAGAATATAAATGTGTACACACTTCTTACTATAATCATAATTATTATGTTACTACACTCACCCCCAGTCTTATTGCAGCAATTAAGATAGGTTTTGGTATAATCTACCAAGGATGCAGTTGGATATGGCAGCTCACTTCATGTAAGGTCTGCTTAGCACAGCAGCTATAGTCATTGTGAACCGGACGGAAGTTGTTAGTCACAATTTCCGGTGCAGCCGTACTATTAGCATATCGCTGTTTTCCCGTTGCTAGGGAGTGACGGCCATATACTTGGTATTAATGATAAGGGTAGTAAAACAGGGGATTTCCCTTGTGACATCATTTGATGACGTGAAAATATGTGCTGTCCCCAATAGTACAGTGTGTAGTTTTAGTGCAGCAAATGTCTGCGTCGCCAATATGACGTCATTATTAGTAATTTAGCTGCCTACTGAATCCAGAATGTAAATTAGGAATTCCTCTAACGCAGTAGTGGTGGTGTTTGCATAGTGATCTAGACTCATCCCGTCACATATGCCGTCCCTAGAGAAAAGTACGGCTCAGCGAACTTTTAGGGTGGATGAGCCTAGATCGACTATGCATTCTCACTAGATTATATCTGAACCAATTGTTCCCCTCTAGAGAAGGATCTATTAGACTTCTTTCGACTCCGGGGCTGGCTTGGTACTTTGGTATGACCTGGCGTTTCTCCAGATAAGTTTAGTGAGGATCCAGTCAGAGGTGGGTATGGAAAGCTAAGAGGTTCTTCCCTCCTCCCTACTTTCTGAACAACATTTAGAGCTACCAGATGTACTGGTCGTTCTTTTGCTCTGTCATAATATTTGCGGAGCAATTTAATGTGGTAGATTTTCATCTTACCTTTCATGAAGATTTTATATTTGGTGTTGGACACTTTCTCCATTATGGGGAATGGTCCTTGCCACTCAGTCTCCTTATTAGTCCCACTAGATCTTAAGAGTAACACTTTGTCCCCTACCGCTAGCGAACGTTTAGAGGAAGAAAATTTTCCTCTCTGGGGAGTCTTCCTAGCACTAGGAAGTTGGTTACAGCCAGGTGTTAGAGTTGGGATATGGGTCAGTGCACTGCCTACTATCATGGGAGTGGATGGTTCCCCTAAATAAACATATTTACTTCCCAGTATTATGTCATAGATAGGATCAGTCATCACTGCTGCCGATATAGTTCCCTTTACAAATCTAGAGTTAACTAACACTTGGGCTATTGGTAAAGTTAGGGTAGGTGAACTTCTTGTCGCACCCATAACTTCAACCATGTTTTGCGTCAACTGACCAGGTTTTACTAAGTGTGATGCTATTATGGCATCATACGTTAAACCCGTATCATGGAGACACTCGACCAACTGTCCATTGACATTGATCTTCTCTACCACTCGATGTCCTCTCATTTCGGGAGGCGGTGGTAGTGTAGTGGTTTTCTTCCCTACCGAGAAGCAAGCCGCAATCTGGGGTTTTGTTCTGCGCTTGCAGTCTGCCGTACTGTGGGAATTATTATGACAATTCGTGCAGTATGGTTTTCTAGCCCCAGATGTGGTTTGTTTTTTGTTATGCTGCTGCTGAGGTTGCCTCTGGTTTGCTGGTATATTGCTAGGGGTTTGTCCCTGATTGGTTGGAGGTGGGTTCTGTTGAGGTTGGGGAGGTTGCGTTGGGACCGAGTCCCCATGGGCAGTCAGATATCTTTCAGCCAAGACTATCATTTCCCCCAGTGTTTGTGCCCCTTGTTCAACGATGAAAGTTTCCATCGGCTTCGACATACAGTTCCTCAGCTGCTCACACAAAACCATCTCCCGCAAGCCCGCATAGGAGTGTTCATACTCTCCCAATGTCTCCCATTTACAGAGATAACTCTGCAGACGAGCGGACAATTGTGAGAATGACTCACCCCTCAGACGTCTTGCGGTTCGGAATTTCCGCTGATAAGCAGCTGAGGTTAACTCATATCTCTTCAATAAAGCCGATTTCAAACTTTCATAAGAGTGTTCATGGCCTGGAGGTAGTCCCTGAAAGACTACATACGCTTGTCCCCTCAGTGCCTGAGAAAGCTTCAAGTTCCAGTGTTCCCTAGCCAACCCAAATGACTCAGCTAATTTCTCGAATTTCTGAAGGTAACTATCCAATTGTTCCTGATTTTCCTCGAACGGCATCAAAGGAAAACTCATAGGACCCACATGAGAAGTCGAATGTAGCTGGGTTTCAATGCTGGGTGCCGGAGAGCTGGCGTTAGAACAGGTTGCTGATAGAGCTTGGTTTTCTAGCTCTTTCATCCTAAACTCATGCTGTCGGATTTTTTCGTTTTCCTGTAACTGCCTAAGTTCTTTCTCAGCCTCGGCCTCGATTTTCTTAAGCTCTGTCTCTGCTTCCAGTTTCTTAAGCTCGAGTTCATGCCTACGTATTTTATCTTCCCTGTCTTCTTTCCTTAACTCCCTCTCCATATCATGGACATATTTGGCTGCTTCGGGCTCCGATAACCCCATAGCTACCGCTGCTGCGTGCAAATCTGCTGATGAACTCATGACTGAGTTTTGACTGAGAGGGTGAGTGATCAGTGGACTACAATTTCTATATCAATATTATACTACTTCCCAATTCAAGTTATACTAATACAATTGCAATAATTTACAAATCTTATTAGTACATACACAAAAATGGTTAGTACAAACAATGATACAAAACACACTTTCACTCTCTCAATCGAATGGAAACAACTAATTACAGAGTTTCCTAAACTACTCTACCCTTTACTGAGATGAGAAAAAAAATTTTTGTACCAAGTAACACAATTTATTAGAAATATTTCTAATTAGCTGGGTAGATCCCGGACCGAGACCACAGTTGTCACCGACCGTTAGGGTGTTTCTATTGAAATAGACAGAAATCCCTATCCAAGAGTTTGCCGACAGTCTCTAGAAATTATGGCTCGTTACAAGAATGTCTAAAGGGATGGTCCCGATAGAAGAGACTGGGATTCACTTGGTAGACAAAGGCAGAAGGTGAAGAACACTCGTGTATGTAGGAAGCCCTAACACGAATGCCTAGTTTATCTGTCGGTGATCCTTCGTCAATTGATGGAGCCCCCTGTTTTAAATACTTTCACGCACTCACGCGCACACCTTGCGTTCAAAATGATCACGAGTGGAGTACGTTGGTGAAAGTATAAAACAATAATACTCTTTAATAATAAAAGAGAAAATGAAAATTGTGGTTCAACTGGTGAACTATGATAGTTACATTTATGTTACAGGTACAAAAATAAAATAGTTTTCTGATGCTTAGACTAGATAGCATATCATCATTCACACCATCCAGACAGTGACACACTCAGAACACATGTAGACACAGAGTCACCTGAGATAATCTGATCTCGTTTAGGAATAGTGCTGGCTTTCGTTGGATTATGTCTTGGAGTCGACCCTGGCATTCGACAGGTGTACGATGCTCCTCCGGATTCCAGGTTCCGTCTCCACTAGTTGGTGGCTCAAAGTTTCGGTAACCGGACCGGTTAGGTGTCAGCAGTATCAGCAGCGAGGCTCCTTAAATCAAACAAACAGTTGCAGACTCCTTAGTGTCTTGACAATAACAATGTGTCTGAGTGTTGGTGTTGTGTGTCTGTTGTGTATGTGTCAGATGCAGAACAGGAATAAAACAATTCCTCTCTGCTATTCTGTATCAAAAGCAAAGGCCAATAGTTCTTATCAGCTTGGCTATACCTTGTATGACATGATGATACAAGGTGAAAAAGGGTCCAGAAGTGGACACATTCTAAGACCACATGGTCCATTGGAATAGAACATGTAGACAAATCTTTGTTTGAAAAAAACATTACAAAATGTACATGGTTGTAAAACTTGAAGTGACTCATATGCAATAATTACTGGTGTATTCCTTAACACCATGGTGAGGAAGTCCTGGGCAGCCAGGATGTTTCCCTAGATAGCTAAGGAACGGCCAACAATAATTCAACCTAATCCCACATCAGTCATTAGGCATAAAGCAATCAAGTGTCGCCATGAAGTCGTGAGGTATACCCCACAGAATATACGAGCTAAAAGATAAGAAGAAGGTCAGCAGGCAAGCAAGGGGGCTGAGATATTCCAGGCATTGGGCTGTAGGATGTCTCAGTTATCCCTTGTGGAGTTATTTACTCCCCAAATTCTGATTCCTCACCACATGGTATTTGCTTTGAACTTATGACCGTCAGTGTCATGTAGTTCGGCATGGCGGTGAATCAGGGGTAAGCAAATTTATGTTTGAATATATATCGCCTAGTAATATTGCTGGCATGTGAGAATCATGTTCCACATGTCTCTTCTACTTCTGCCCACATGGCAAAATCATGTTATCATATTTTCAACAAAATATACATGTAAATACATTCACAAAATGCATATGAAAATAATCAGTAAGGTTCATACATTATATCTATATATATTTTTATCTATAAATATATCTAGGCCTCACATGTTTTCTCTCAATGTCTCCCCTTTCAACTACCACGTTTCATAAATATACATGGTCGGGAAAGTTTTGGGTTTTCCCAATATCAGAATATAAATGTGTACACACTTCTTACTATAATCATAATTATTATGTTACTACACTCACCCCCAGTCTTATTGCAGCAATTAAGATAGGTTTTGGTATAATCTACCAAGGATGCAATTGGATATGGCAGCTCACTTCATGTAAGGTCTGCTTAGCACAGCAGCTATAGTCATTGTGAACCGGACGGAAGTTGTTAGTCACAATTTCCGGTGCAGCCGTACTAATAGCATATCGCTGTTTTCCCGTTGCTAGGGAGTGACGGCCATATACTTGGTATTAATGATAAGGGTAGTAAAACAGGGGATTTCCCTTGTGACATCATTTGATGACGTGAAAATATGTGCTGTCCCCAATAGTACAGTGTGTAGTTTTAGTGCAGCAAATGTCTGCGTCGCCAATATGACGTCATTATTAGTAATTTAGCTGCCTACTGAATCCAGAATGTAAATAGTAATTCCACTAACGCAGTAGTGGTGGTGTTTGCATAGTGATCTAGACTCATCCCGTCACATATGCCGCCCCTAGAGAAAAGTACGGCTCAGCGAACTTTTAGGGTGGATGAGCCTAGATCGACTATGCATTCTCACCATAGTTTATATCTGAACCAATTGTTCCCCTCTAGAGAAGGATCTATTAGACTTCTTTCGACTCCGGGGCTGGCTTGGTACTTTGGTATGACCTGGCGTTTCTCCAGATAAGTTTAGTGAGGATCCAGTCAGAGGTGGGTATGGAAAGCTAAGAGGTTCTTCCCTCCTCCCTACTTTCTGAACAACATTTAGAGCTACCAGATGTACTGGTCGTTCTTTTGCTCTGGCATAATATTTGCGGAGCAATTTAATGTGGTAGATTTTCATCTTACCTTTCATGAAGATTTTATATTTGGTGTTGGACACTTTCTCCATTATGGGGAATGGTCCTTGCCACTCAGTCTCCTTATTAGTCCCACTAGATCTTAAGAGTAACACTTTGTCCCCTACCGCTAGCGAACGTTTAGAGGAAGAAAATTTTCCTCTCTGGGGAGTCTTCCTAGCACTAGGAAGTTGGTTACAGCCAGGTGTTAGAGTTGGGATATGGGTCAGTGCACTGCCTACTATCATGGGAGTGGATGGTTCCCCTAAATAAACATATTTACTTCCCAGTATTATGTCATAGATAGGATCAGTCATCACTGCTGCCGATATAGTTCCCTTTACAAATCTAGAGTTAACTAACACTTGGGCTATTGGTAAAGTTAGGGTAGGCGAACTTCTTGTCGCACCCATAACTTCAACCATGTTTTGCGTCAACTGACCAGGTTTTACTAAGTGTGATGCTATTATGGCATCATACGTTAAACCCGTATCATGGAGACACTCGACCAACTGTCCATTGACATTGATCTTCTCTACCACTCGATGTCCTCTCATTTCGGGAGGCGGTGGTAGTGTAGTGGTTTTCTTCCCTACCGAGAAGCAAGCCGCAATCTGGGGTTTTGTTCTGCGCTTGCAGTCTGCCGTACTGTGGGAATTATTATGACAATTCGTGCAGTATGGTTTTCTAGCCCCAGATGTGGTTTGTTTTTTGTTATGCTGCTGCTGAGGTTGCCTCTGGTCTGCTGGTATATTGCTAGGGTTTGTCCCTGATTGGTTGGAGGTGGGTTCTGTTGAGGTTGGGGAGGTTGTGTTGGGACCGAGTCCCCATGGGCAGTCAAATATCTTTCAGCCAAGACTATCATTTCCCCCAGTGTTTGTGCCCCTTGTTCAACTGATGAAAGTTTCCATCGGCTTCGACATACAGTTCCTCAGCTGCTCACACAAAACCATCTCCCGCAAGCCCGCATAGGAGTGTTCATACTCTCCCAATGTCTCCCATTTACAGAGATAACTCTGCAGACGAGCGGACAATTGTGAGAATGACTCACCCCTCAGACGTCTTGCGGTTCGGAATTTCCGCTGATAAGCAGCTGAGGTTAACTCATATCTCTTCAATAAAGCCGATTTCAAACTTTCATAAGAGTGTTCATGGCCTGGAGGTAGTCCCTGAAAGACTACATACGCTTGTCCCCTCAGTGCCTGAGAAAGCTTCAAGTTCCAGTGTTCCCTAGCCAACCCAAATGACTCAGCTAATTTCTCGAATTTCTGAAGGTAACTATCCAATTGTTCCTGATTTTCCTCGAACGGCATCAAAGGAAAACTCATAGGACCCACATGAGAAGTCGAATGTAGCTGGGTTTCAATGCTGGGTGCCGGAGAGCTGGCGTTAGAACAGGTTGCTGATAGAGCTTGGTTTTCTAGCTCTTTCATCCTAAACTCATGCTGTCGGATTTTTTCGTTTTCCTGTAACTGCCTAAGTTCTTTCTCAGCCTCGGCCTCGATTTTCTTAAGCTCTGTCTCTGCTTCCAGTTTCTTAAGCTCGAGTTCATGCCTACGTATTTTATCTTCCCTGTCTTCTTTCCTTAACTCCCTCTCCATATCATGGACATATTTGGCTGCTTCGGGCTCCGATAACCCCATAGCTACCGCTGCTGCGTGCAAATCTGCTGATGAACTCATGACTGAGTTTTGACTGAGAGGGTGAGTGATCAGTGGACTACAATTTCTATATCAATATTATACTACTTCCCAATTCAAGTTATACTAATACAATTGCAATAATTTACAAATCTTATTAGTACATACACAAAAATGGTTAGTACAAACAATGATACAAAACACACTTTCACTCTCTCAATCGAATGGAAACAACTAATTACAGAGTTTCCTAAACTACTCTACCCTTTACTGAGATGAGAAAAAAAAATTTTTGTACCAAGTAACACAATTTATTAGAAATATTTCTAATTAGCTGGGTAGATCCCGGACCGAGACCACAGTTGTCACCGACCGTTAGGGTGTTTCTATTGAAATAGACAGAAATCCCTATCCAAGAGTTTGCCGACAGTCTCTAGAAATTATGGCTCGTTACAAGAATGTCTAAAGGGATGGTCCCGATAGAAGAGACTGGGATTCACTTGGTAGACAAAGGCAGAAGGTGAAGAACACTCGTGTATGTAGGAAGCCCTAACACGAATGCCTAGTTTATCTGTCGGTGATCCTTCGTCAATTGATGGAGCCCCCTGTTTTAAATACTTTCACGCACTCACGCGCACACCTTGCGTTCAAAATGATCACGAGTGGAGTACGTTGGTGAAAGTATAAAACAATAATACTCTTTAATAATAAAAGAGAAAATGAAAATTGTGGTTCAACTGGTGAACTATGATAGTTACATTTATGTTACAGGTACAAAAATAAAATAGTTTTCTGATGCTTAGACTAGATAGCATATCATCATTCACACCATCCAGACAGTGACACACTCAGAACACATGTAGACACAGAGTCACCTGAGACAATCTGATCTCTGTTAGGAATAGTGCTGGCTTTCGGTTGTATTATGTCTTGGAGTCGACCCTGGCATTCGACAGGTGTACGATGCTCCTCCGGATTCCAGGTTCCGTCTCCACTAGTTGGTGGCTCAAAGTTTCGGTAACCGGACCGGTTAGGTGTCAGCAGTATCAGCAGCGAGGCTCCTTAAATCAAACAAACAGTTGCAGACTCCTTAGTGTCTTGACAATAACAATGTGTCTGAGTGTTGGTGTTGTGTGTCTGTTGTGTATGTGTCAGATGCAGAACAGGAATAAAACAATTCCTCTCTGCTATTCTGTATCAAAAGCAAAGGCCAATAGTTCTTATCAGCTTGGCTATACCTTGTATGACATGATGATACAAGGTGAAAAAGGGTCCAGAAGTGGACACATTCTAAGACCACATGGTCCATTGGAATAGAACATGTAGACAAATCTTTGTTTGAAAAAAACATTACAAAATGTACATGGTTGTAAAACTTGAAGTGACTCATATGCAATAATTACTGGTGTATTCCTTAACACCATGGTGAGGAAGTCCTGGGCAGCCAGGATGTTTCCCTAGATAGCTAAGGAAGGGCCAACAATAATTCAACCTAATCCCACATCAGTCATTAGGCATAAAGCAATCGTCGCCATGAAGTCGTGAGGTATACCCCACAGAATATACGAGCTAAAAGATAAGAAGAAGGCCAGCAGGCAAGCAAGGGGGCTGAGATATTCCAGGCATTGGGCTTTAGGATGTCTCAGTTATCCCTTGTTGAGTTATTTACTCCCCAAATTCTGATTCCTCACCACATAGGTATTTGCTTTGAACTTATGACCGTCAGTGTCAGTGTAGTTCGGCATGGCGGTGAATCAGGGGTAAGCAAATTTATGTTTGAATATAAATCGCCTAGTAATATTGCTGGCATGTGAGAATCATGTTCCACATGTCTCTTCTACTTCTGCCCACATGGCAAAATCATGTTATCATATTTTCAACAAAATATACACTGTAAATACATTCACAAAATGCATATGAAAATAATCAGTAAGGTTCATACATTATATCTATATATATTTTTATCTATAAATATATCTAGGCCTCACATGTTTTCTCTCAATGTCTCCCCTTTCAAATACCACGTTTCATAAATATACATGGTCGGGAAAGTTTTGGGTTTTCCCAATATCAGAATATAAATGTGTACACACTTCTTACTATAATCGTAATTATTATGTTACTACACTCACCCCCAGTCTTATTGCAGCAATTAAAGATAGGTTTTGGTATAATCTACCAAAGATGGAGTTGGATTTGGCAGCCCACTTCATGTAAGGTCTGCTTAGGCACAGCAGCTATGGTCGTTGTGAACGGGACGGAAGTTGTTAGTCACAATTTCCGGTGCAGCCGTACTAATAGCATATCGCTGTATTCCCTGTTGCTAGGGAGTGACGGACCTATATCCCCAGTCATTAGACTTGATATTAATAAGGGTTGAAGACAGGGGATTTCCCTTGTGACATCATTTGATGATGACGTGAAAATATGTGCTGCCCCCAATAGTACAGTGTGTAGTTTTAGTGCAGCAAATGTCTGCGTCGCCAATATGACGTCATTATTAGTAATTTAGCTGCCGTACTGAATCCAGAATGTAAATTAGGAATTCCTCTAACGCAGTAGTGGTGGTGTTTGCATAGTGATCTAGACTCATCCCGTCACACTCACTACCTCTCTCCCCTCACTCCCTCCCTCTTTCCCTCCCCCTCACTCACTAACTCACTCACTCACTCATTCACGCACGCACGCTCGCTCGCTCGCACGCACTTAATCACGCAGGCACTCACTCACTCACTCACTCAATCACTCACATATCAACAGGGCTAACTAAATACAATCTAGTTTAGTGTTAAACAGACGAGTAATGCTGAAGTACCTGGGATGTTCCCTGAACGCTGAAGAAGTCCGCTTGTCTCGTCCGCCTTTCATAAAATGGCTCCAGCCACGACGCGTTGAAGTATATCGTGTTCACCACAACCGACAATGTCAAGGTATTAATGGCATCTGAAAAGTATTAATAATGTCAAGTCATTAATTTTATCTGGAAAATATTAACAATGTCAAGTCATTAATGGTATCTGGAAATTGTTCACAATATCAAGATATTAATGGTATCTGGAAATTGTTAACAATGTCACGTCGTTAATTGTATCTGGCAGTTGTTAACAAATTGTTAGAAGGCCATGAGATCTGCGAACCTGCATTATTTCAGTTTTAATATGGACCGGGAGATCTGCGATCCTGCATTATTTCAGTTTTAGTGGATCATGAGGTCCGACTGCATTGCTTCAGTTTTGGTTGTATGTATATCCCCCCCCCCCCCCCCATCCGGGCCTTCGAGTAAGTATCGAATCGAATTCAGTACTTTACTCTATTATTATGACATTCTTGGCACCTGTAAAGAAAGTACTCTGTCGTTAGTATGCCATTGTTTAGACAAAAAGTACAGTAGTATGCCATTGTTTAGACCAGTGGTTCTCAACCAGTGGTTCTCTTTTTTTTACCCGTGCACCCCTTCACCATATTTTCAGAACGTTATTCCCCGCCCCCCTCCTCTTTCTTATTTCCTACCTAAAAATCCCCCTCCCGCCCCTACACAGTATACGTAATAATGGAAGCACATACTAAAACAAGTCTAGACGTCCGCAGAAAACGTGATTTGTGGGTCTACTCACTTTATAAAATGAATTTTAGAAGGGTGAGACGTACAGAACCGTAAAGTATGAAGGAAAAAACAAGATCAAGTAATTGGTTCTTGTATTAACGCGATCTTGAAATAATCTTCACCCCCCCCCCCCTGGAAACCCTAAAATTCCCCCCTCGGGGGGGGGGGGTGGAGGAGGAAATTCCCCACCGGTTGAGAACCACTGATTTAGACAAAACGTACAGTAGTATGCCATTGTTTAGTTAAAACGTACAGTAGTACGCTATTGTTTAAACAAAACGTACAGTGGTATTCCATTGGTTAGACAAAAAAAGTACAGTAGTATGCCATTGTTTAGACAAACAAGAACAGTAGTATGCCATTGTTTAGACAAAACGTACAGTGGTTCTCCATTGTTGAGACAAAACATTACAGTAGTATGCCATTGTTTAGACAAAAAAGCACAGTAGTATGCCATTGTTTAGACATAGAGAAAAAAGTACAGTATTATGCCATTGTTTAGACAAAAAAGTACAGTTGTATGCCATTGTTTAGACAAAAAGTACAGTAGTATCCATTTTTTAAACAAAACGTACAGTGGTACTCCATTGTTTAGACACAAAAGTACATGTAAACATTACTTCGAGGGATAACGTCACTGATGAGTCCCTGGGTTTTGTTTTCAACATAGTCATTGATAACCGTTTCCGGGCCGGCTGGGTCTAAGGGGTCAAAGGTGGACACGTCAGCCTTGTAGTAGTTTCTGACATCGTTGACAAAGGCGCCTCTAACGGTTCTGTCTTGGTTCACGAAAATACCATTGGCGGTGAGAACGTTCACCCTTCGAGCGGATTTTAACTGTTGGGAGGAAATGTTGGGGTTCAGATTAGTTTTTAAACAACAGCAAAACGAAGATTGTTATAACATGTAAAGCGGGATTAAGACAACATTAAGGTAACGGATAAAAATGTTCATAGAATGTTTTCGCTGAGATATTATTCATTTATTCACTTCACATGATATAACTCTGCAGCATGGACCTGACGAGATGCAGCAAAATATGCCAGGCAATAAATCGTGCAAACATATTGTTTATGGCTTCTGAGTTTAAATTCACTAATGGAATACATTGTTTTGATTATTCATAGGAGTTAATTGTCACGTGTTCTAGAGTTGTCCATCCATCCATCCACGCATTTATTCTCTCTCTCTCTCTCTCTCTCTCTCTCTCTCTCTCTCCTCTCTCTCTCTCTCTCTCTCTCTCTCTCTCTCTTCGTGTGTGCTGTGTGTGTGTGCTGTGTGTGTGTGTGTGTGTGTGTGTGTGTGTGTGTGTGTGTGTGTTTGGCAAGACATTTAAATAATTAGATACAACCATAACAAACACTATGAAATATAAATCACATAAATAAGAGCATAAACGAATAACAAAAAAAACAGAAAACTGAAATGTCTACCATCGTATGCAAGAATTCCTCCTCACTAATTGTTGGAAATATAATTCTTAGGTAATACTTAGAGCTGTTATTAATGTATGACTTCTGTACATAGAATTCATATTAATTTTTGACTGCTATACACCGCAAGGTACAAGCGGAACAAAATGAGATGAGATACTTAGAATTACTATTAATGTATGAATGTGATACATAGAACCGATATTAATTATGATTGCTATACACAGACACCGTATTAATTTATGACTGCGAATCTGGATACACTTGTACCATTGATAATGATAATGATGATATTCGTGATGATGATGATGATGATGATGATGATGATGATGATGATGATGATGATGATGATGATGATGATGATGATGATGATGATGATGATGATGATGATGATGATGATGATGATGATAGTGATGGTGTATGATCGTGAATTATGGAACTATGATCGCCTAAGCTTATTAACATGGGACCTGATTCTCTCTCTCTCTGTCTCTGTCTCTCTCTGTCTCTCTCTCTCTCTCTCTCTCTCTCTCTCTCTCTCTCTCTCTCTCTCTCTCTCTCACACACACACACACACACATACACAGAGATATATGTTTGTGCGTGTGTGAGTGTTTGTGTGTGTATGTGCATACATGTATATTTGTATGCGTAAGTGATGCGTGTGATAATAGTGATACTAATGGTGATGATGATAGTGATAATAGTAAACACTGTGATGAAATCTGACTCATCCCCCAGCTTGTACCTGTTCAATGACGTCTTTATAAGCTCGGTTTCGCGCCGTCTGCGATCTAAAGACGTTTAGGCCCAGGCTTGTTTCTATTTCCCTTCTGGTATCTCCACGAGCTCCAAGTGACGTCATCGACATAGCCACGTGGATGCTGCCATGACACAATTCGTGTTATGTTATGATTACGAAGTACAATAAGATAATAAATCTTCAAAGACAAAAGGCATTAGATCCTGTTTTCCTCTCGTAGTTTTAGTTTCATACCTTCTATTGAGAATCCATTTACGAAGATGAACCTATACAATGGTGACAATCATAATTTCTAAGGCATCTGCATAGAAGGCAGTCTGCCAATACTTTCCTCATTGGCAGTTACCTTGCTGGTCAGTGACCGTAGTCATTCACTGAAAAAAAAAAGTTCTCATGATTATCGTTGCAAACTTGAGCCCATAACCAACAAATGGCTGGCAGCTGATCTCAAATTCAATGCACCACCCGCTCGCATGATTTCATGTTTCCTTTGTTTAGTGGGATGAAGGAGTGGCTAAACAGGTTCTCCACGTCTATGCAGACAGAGATCACCCCTGCACGATGCGGGGATATGGTCAAGGGTCACATACCGAGAAGAGGCGGGTCCTGGATGCCACAGGCAGAAACAGCCATGTGTGTGAAATAGAAAACATCAATCATGAAAAATAATGGGTAAAAGTACCGGAATACATTTCGGACTGGCACAATGTAATAGCAACAAGGGGTCGTGATTGCAGAGAATGGGCAGCAGGCGGCACATAGCTTGAGGTGCAACAACTGATCCAGAGTAATACAGTTTGAGGTGCAACAACTGATCCAGAGTAATACAGTTTGAGGTGCAACAACTGATCCAGAGTAATACAGTTTGAGGTGCAACAACTGATCCAGAGTAATATAGTTTGAGGTGCAAGAAATTATCCAGAGTATTACAGTTTGAGGTGCAACAAATGATCCAGAGTAATACAGTTTGAGGTGCAACAAATGATCCAGCGTAATGCACATCAACTTGACATAGTGATCTATACTGATGTGTCACTGGTGATAAACATAATTAGTGACTGGGGTTTCATTGTGAAGGCTAATGGACAATGCTTGATAAATGAGTCTGGCATATGCGACTACGACCTTCAGCATGAGAATGAATGTGAAAGCAGTAACAGCAGCCTTACGATGATTGGAAGAGATCGCTACAACACACATTGTATTCATTACGAAATCACGGAGTATGCTTAGTAAGGTGGAGAAAGAAATGGTTCGTGTATAATTTCTTGCCTCGCTTCAGTGGTCACAGACTGTGAGAATTGTATGGATTTTCTGCTTTGGTCATGCGGGAGTGCGGGGGAATGAACAGGCTGATGTGTTGGCAGGGACTGCGCCTTTCGGTGGTAGATTACCTGTGGATAAGGGAGGGGGTGGTCGTGCACCTGTTGAACCAGGTGGAGAAAGCAGGAGCAACAGAATGAGAACCCGTATGTGGAGATAATAATATGACGGGGGATCGGCAGATGTTCTGGGCGAATCTCAAAACTAAGAGGGAAAACCAGGAGAACTTTCAGTCAAGTGGCAGTTGGAGTGATTAACAGTAGGACTCTTCGCTGGCTTTTGAACGAGTGAACGGAGCGCGTGTGGGAATGAGTGCAGTGATGTGGTTAGTAGATAAACTCAACTCACCTCAACCCAACATCTTGAGAACATGAACAGAAAGAATGATTGCTACATAAACACACACTGAACAATTACCTGTATCCCGAGTAGATCTGATTGTTCGCGCTCAAAGCAATCTGCTGGTACAGGCGTTGAGAGAAGTTGTTGTTTGCCCTGGCGATCTTCTCAGCTTCCCAGCTTTCTAGGTATTCTGCAGATGCCGCGCCAAGCAGGCAGACGATGAAGATGTAAGCCTTCATTTTGCCTTTGTTCAGCTGTAGGTATTATATATATTGTTTAATGTAGATATTATATATTACTTCAAGTAGATATTATATATAGCCGTCTCCCTGGCCTAGAAGTTAACGTCTTTCTCCGTAATCCCGTATATTCTCATGAGTAACGCAGCTGCATGTTATGAGAAGAAATGAACTGGAGAACTTGGTGAAAACTGGCAAGATCGAAGTGAAGAGACCAAGGGGAAGACCGAGAAGTATATATCTGGATGGCTTGGCCACTTGGCATGGTCGAGACAGAAACACGGAGCTGATCCACGACTCTGGTGATCGCGTGAGATGGCAAAACATGACCGCCCACGCTTATTGGCATGGCACATGATGGATGGATGGAATGCAGCTGCACAATAATTGGTAGCGGTTCGCGCCGCTCTGGTGACTTACGGGGTATATGAGCCAGCCGCTCAGAAAGCAATGGCAAACTACTGAGCGTAATCTTGCCTAGTACATCAACAGCATCTAAAAAATGCTGGTGTTGACTGCAACGTCCTGTTAGGGGTATGCATCATAAAAAAAGATATTATTTATAGCTTAATCTAGATATTATATATTGCTTAATGTAGATGTTTTATATTGCTTAATGTAGATATTATATATTGCTCATTGTCGAATTATGATATATTTTACATGCGTAACACTGCTAGTCGACAGTACCTAAGTTGCCTATATTTAAAAAAAATTATTTATTGCACGTCTTTTACATAACGTCGCAGCCAACCCCAGTATTTTTTGACTGTTTGTGATATACTAGTCAAGTTTACGTTCAGTAGTTTGCCATTGCTTTCTGGACGATCAACGCTCATACCAAGATATCCGAATAAGAATACAAAAGGGTAGAAGTACTTTCTATACGACTTGGAAATGTGTAGATGTCAAAAGAAAATACATTTAGAATAGTAAATTCTAACATTAAATTGGTATTGCTGCGTGAATCAGAAACATACAGAACGACGGAAATTATTACAAATAAATAACAAACATTCACAAATTAGTGTCTGAGCAGAAGAAATACAATGGCATGACAACATCACGAACGTGGAGCTCATGGAGAAAACTAGAATTATTCCAGTGAAAAAAGAAGTTTAAACACTGAGCACAACCCACTACTGGCAACGCTGATCGTATTCCGGTATGAACTTAAGGCCTATCCACGTCAGATTTGAAGCACTAGACTCGAGTTTCGATATCGTTTCAGCTCGTCAGTAGTGCATATCCCTGACTGGACTCTGGATGTGAACCTCTGTCACAGAATCGCTAAGAGGAGTTCGCCTTGTGAAGTTCAGTTTGCCATTTTCCCTATTTTCCTGGGCCTAGGGCCACCTTTTCTGGTCTAAGGGAGATAATCAGGGTATTATTCGACCCCTACCTGAGAGCGACTGTTCGCCCTTTGCTTCCAGAGGGTTCTGTTGAGTACAACTCAGCCAACGGAGTTCCGGCGACGCATGCGGAGCGGGACGCCTTGAGACAAAGCCATGCAGTTGTGGACTGGACTCGCTGGCGGACGGTTGTCTTTTCAGCTGTGTAGATTAAAATTTGGAAAGAGGGGTGCCGGTATCTACGCGCCTTTTGAAGAAAACTGACATTAAGTCCCTAGTTTGGATGATGGCTCCTCGATGCATACTACATTGACAGCCTAAGGTACGTTTAACGCATTACTATAATTTACGAGTGTCGATACGCGATTCTGCTTACACGTGTGTGCTGACCGTCGCGGAGAAATCAGTCAGGTGTGAACGAAGTGGGCTTGTGTTTTGTACAGGTAAGACCGGTTAATTTTTACCAGACTGTTTTGTACAAGGGAGATTTGTATGGCGAATAGAGAGCGGGTTATTCTCCGTCACTAAACGTTATGGGAATTGAGACAGGCTAAACGATACGCATAAACTGAGTTCACACCTGGGCAGTTCTGGACTCCGGCGTAGTTATAGTCAGCAGGGCGGAAGCGGTACCGGAGCGCAACCGGAAGTAGTTGAAAGCGATAAATAGACTAGGTCGTGTGAGGTATTGGAGACATCGGCCGGACGAGACGAACTTCGTGCGAAGGTAGACTGATGAGTCGAAGGTCGTGCGAAGGTCACAGTTTGTGTCGAAATTCGTATCATATGGTGGGGCGACAACTGGCTTTTCTTGGCTTTCCTCCCATCTGTTGTTTAAGTAGTCGCCTTAACAGAACACCATCTTAATATAGTGTGGGTTCCCGAGAGGCTGACACCGAGGGAAATTGATAGATGTGACAGAACAGTTCATAGCGAACTGGACACCGGTCCAAATGCCCTGATCTGGAATATGGGATGAGTGAACGGGGTGTGGATTTCCGTTACAGGGGATTACCTTGTATAATTTAATTCATCTCTTGGATCGAATCTAGGGTTTCAGGGAACATATATTCTAGCTTTTTTCCCGTTTCCATCCTTTTTCAGGAAATTTCGGTCAACACCAACATCTTCCAGCTGTATGTTGTTGATTCCTAGGCTAGATTACGCTCATCTGCACGCCACGACTTTCTGAGTGACCGGCTCCATACTCTCATAAGTCACTGGTGCGACTCGAACCACTTCTAATTCTCGTGCGCTCACGTCAACCACGAGAGTATTCGGCGTTATAGGAGAAAGCTGCTATTCCCTCAGCCAGGGAGACCGGCACATATATTCTAGTGGTTAAGAATAAAGAGAACCAGTGAATGTGGTACTACCGAGGAGGGAGTTGGGGTGTGTTACTATCGGCCCTCCTTCAGGGCCATCGTGTCTCTTTGTACCATTAACCCACTAACTTTGTGTGTCATTTAGAAGTCTTTCAGGAAGGGTCCAGCTCTCAGACACCAGTGACCAGCTACCACCGCCACACTCTATGCCCACTCCGGGAAAGGGGACGGTCCAGCCAGCTGCTTGGTAGGCCCTAGACCCAGTTCATCCTCGGCAGTGGAGCATAGCCTGTGATGGAGCCGACCCCAGTATGGAGACGCTGGCTTACGCTGAGTACCAGATGGTAAAGTGTACCAATTTGTGGTAAGTCTGAGTCATGCTACTTTCACATAGTGTTATCGTTGGCAGGTTCTACCTTTTGAGAGAACGGTATCACGAGTCCAGAGATGCAGACCGTGGCCTGGTGACGGCACTAGCAGTCTTGAACTACCAGCACGACGTGGAGTGAGTCCACTACCAAGAACCACGTCCTAGCTAAGTACCAGCTACGCCTAAGTCAAGTCCCTGTCGACAACCTCGGGTGTGTTCTCCAGTTCAGTTACACATTGTCCTGCGATGGAGATTCCTGGGCGAGTATCATCTCCTCGTACTTGTCCCAGCTCTGACATTGTTTGACCGTCAGACCGCCAGCTAGAGTAGAGTTACGCCAGCCTGTACCTAATTTCAATGGCTTGTGTTCCAAGAACTTTACAGGGACTAAGTTATAGTGTCACAGTTTGAAGTCACATTGTTATTACGGTGTTTCAGCGGCGGTGTTACTCACTATATTTACTGAACACTGGGGACGTGTGCCACTAGGAAAAGAGGTATTGACTTTCCTCAGTATCAGAGTGCCACCAGAACCTTTGGTACTATTCAGAAGAACGTCATGGTTCCCCAGCCACACAGGTGAACTCAGACTTTCGTTTCCAACGTGTGGGCCGGACTTTTGCTCATCATTCAGCCACATGCCCGAGTATCCCGGAGTTACCACACCTACTTGCTAGTCAATCCGGAGGAGATTATATCTGGCCGGAGACCCGCGACATTGGGTGAGAAGTTGAGTGACATACCTGATAGTGTGGTACCGTGGCCTGTGTACAATGATGAAAATAGTTCCTGAAGTTATTCCAGCTAGCCATGTATTGTATCGTCTAGCTCCTGCTAGGCCTCTCTTGTAGACATCCTCATTGTTTCCATTCATCTTGTATAATATACCATCTTGTTAATATGAGTAGATACCAGAGTTGTGTCTTGTGTTCAGGACGAGGGTTGAAAGGGGTAGGGTTCCGTGGTTGATAGTGAGAGAGATAGTGATCCAAGGGCTGGAGGGGTTTTGTAGACGGAGCTTACCTATGTGCTCAGAGTGCAAACATCCCTTTATTAAGATGTGATTGTATGCTCCCCTCACCCCATTGAATACTACGACAACCTCACACGCAAGTGATCCGGGGTTCGATCCCGGGTACTGTCAGGGATATGCACTACTGACGAGCTCAAAAGAGAGCGAAACTCGAGTTTAGTGCTTCCAATCTGACGTGGATATGCCTTAGGTTCGTAACGGAATACGATCAGCTTTGCCAGTAGTGGGTTGTGCTCAATATTGAAACTTCTAATCCCTAAAAAAAAAAAAAACAAAACAAATCAATTTGATTATAGCTGGTTGGACTTTAGGCGTCTGGTGTGCCTTGCCAGATCGAGAAGACCTGTTCATTCGGGGCCACAAAGATTGACGGACGTCAGTCGCTGCGATCGAGCAAATGTTGATTTATAGCCTCCGATGGGTGACGTGATATTCTAGTGTAATAATTTGGTCACATCTAGCGCGAGGCGCGTGATCAAGTGGCTACTCAATCGCCTCACACACCAGTGATCCGGGACTCGATTACGAGTCCAGTCAGGGATATGCACTACCGACGAGCTCAAACGAGAGCGAAACTCGAGTCTAGTGCTTCCAATCTGACGTGGACAGAATCGGAATACGATCGGCGTTGCCAGCAGTGGGTTGTGCTCAGTCTTTAAACCTCAAAACCCGAAACAACTAAATGAACCAAGAAGTGAAGAAAAGACTCTTGCGCTAGATGGATCATATTGAGAGCAGAGGAAGCCCAGACAAAGTTGCATTTCAGAATATGAAACAATCCTTATGTGATAAATCACATTCTAAAAGAGATCTTCTTTTTCTTCTTTCGTTCGCTTAAAATTTGTCTATAACTGCAATGTTGTCGCTTGTAGTAATCGAAATATTTCATGGCGTAATTGCGTGGCAACCTACATTCTATGGTGCACCTCCAGGCTGGTTGCCTCCGTCTTCAACACCTTCCTTTGCTAGAGTAGACTGTGATTTTACTCAAGTTTAGATATGTATGTACGTAGACACGTGTCTGTTCATGTAAGTACGTACACATATATCTAGAGCGTCTAGTTTTACGGCGCCAGAATCTCGCCGTCGCCCTTTCTCCTGTTAGTTAAAACAGTGAAGGCCAAGCGGTGAACTTTTGCTGCCAAAGGTGATGAATGCACAAGCCATGAGAGTATTTTGCAAGGTTGGGCGCTCACGCTTAATCTGCACCCCCAGCTTGGTACAGAAGTTAGGAACCTAAAAGAGAGAACTCAAATGAACATAGTGATGGCTGGACAGTTCAGTGGTAGAGGAAACCCGAGGCAAAATAATACTTGATGGTCCAAGACGGGGAAATAGGGGAATGTCAGCAGTAGAACCGGTTCAGAATACCAAGGACCAAGATCTGTGTGGAGACATAGGCGCCTATGCCATTTGTCAGGGCACACGATGGTCATACTAAAGTCAATATAACATCAGGTGTGTTTGTGTGTGCGTTATGTGATGTAGCCTTAGATAATGTACATTTCTTAAACTTCTTCTTTTGTCCTACTGCTTTTGTCGTTAAGCGCCACAGAGAGGAGGTGGGTGTCATTTTCAGTGTTCCGCTTGTCTTGTTGCTTGTACCAACTTCTTATTTTATTTCTTGGTGTTTGCCCACGAACTCTGTCCGGCGGTCATGGCTTCGATCCCAATCGACGAGAATTCGAATTTTAAAAAAAATACCTGGGCTCCCGGGTCGACCAGCCTGAAGTGGCTACTAGGAAATGTCTTGATGAGTAAATGCGGCTAGCGCCACACTGACCACATCACCCACACACTGACCACATCACCCACACACTGACCACATCACCCACACACTGACCACATCACCCACACACTGACCACATCACCCACACACTGACCACATCACCCACACACTGACCACATCACCCACACACTGACCACATCACCCACACACTGACCAGTGGTCAATACAAATATAAATCTAGCATGGCATGTCCAATGCACCTTGGAACAAACGAACGAACGAACGAAAGAACGAACCTTATTTTCAAGGACCTAAAAGGTCCTTTACTGACTACTCTACTTGTGGACGCTGTCCGTTCACCGAATTCTCATTTACTGCAATCAAGTAAAAGTAAAGGACCCTACTACACACACTGAGGCCTGCTGGGTACATGGTGCTAGCCCAATACTTGAATAGACGAACTGGCAATCGATGGTGATATCGTCAGCATGACGCCGGCTGTCAACGGGGTGTAAAGGCTTAGCCGCCTGACTGGCTTCCTGGGCATTTCAAGTATTTCTGTCTCGCTATAGTTTATTTCCATTTGAACTATTATTTAACTGTCGTTTCCTCTGTAAGTCTCGTCTTCCCGTCATAATTACTCTATCTGGACTCTTGCACTGGATATTGTTAATTTATCTTGAGACGATAAATTTTCTAGACTTCTACCTGGACCAAGGAACACTTTAAATATAATCATATAAATGAAACACACACATGACAAGGAATGACAACAGGAATGAAGAAGAACATAACAATAGGAATGAAGAAGAACATAACAATAGGAATGAAGAAGAACATAACAATAGGAATGAAGAAGAACATAACAACAGGAACGAAAAGAAACGAAACAACCTTACTTGGTAATTACTGTGATCTTGTGAGTCGTAAGAAACGATATTGTTGTGTTCTGCAATTTTCAAGCGCGCTTTTATACACATATTGTCACTAAATATCCGGAATGACTTGGAAACAATAATATAATATGTCTGAAGTGTTTATGCTATATTCATCACAAAATAAATTATCACTGAAAATCTAACCCCCCAACCAAGAGACATCTGGGTTTAATAACAGCAAACGTTCAGATTATGTCAACATCATCAAATTATACGGCGGAGGTAATTGCTATTTCAGAAAACAGAATATTTTATTGTTCAAGGACAATTTTGGGGGATCCTGTAGCTATCTAAATGTCAGGTGCGACAGATGTATAGAGAGGAATTAGGCGTAGAAATGTCAAATCTCATGGTGTTACCGGAGTCCATAAACCAAACAATTGATACTAGCACTAACCTTCATGCATGCCGTTAGAGGCGATTAAGGAAGGTTGGAGGAGATTGGCTATCTCGTCCGGTAGAAAACTTTAGCTGTAAAATGTTAAACAAGTTTATAAAGGGATTGACTCGACTTGATTGAGAGACTATTCTTTATTGGGAGATGAAAGGCAGAAGTAGAAGGTAGGACATTCTTTTGGGTCACATATGACGCGGTCTATAGTGATCGTGAAAATTTGATCCAGTTTATCATTTAGTACAGTGGTTCTCAACCTTTTTTTGGCCCATGCTCCCCTTCACCATATGTTCAGAATGTCATTGTCCCCTTCCCCCGCCGCCCTACATAGTATACGTAAAAATGGAAGCTAATTTTAATAACATATACTAGAATAGGAATAATATTAGATGAATATTAGATGAAAAAACAGCCAAGTCAATTAATGGATACTGGTGTATTTCAGATAGAGTAGTTATGGTAAAAATCAAAGGCAAACCAATAGACATAAATATTATACAGGTATATGCACCAACAACAAGCAGTTGTGATGAAGAAATACAACACTTTTACGACGAAATAGAAATGGTGATGGCTCAAATTGGATCACAAGAAATAAAAATAATACTTGGTGATTTTAATGCAAAAGTAGGAAAGGGGAAAATGGAGGATGTAGTGGGGAATTATGGTTTAGGTACAAGAAATGAAAGAGGGGAAAAGCTAATAGAATGGGCAAATATCAATGAAATGATAATTGGGAACACATGGTTTAAACACCATAAAAGACGACTGTACACATGGAAAAGCCCTGATAAGACAATACGCAATCAAATTGACTACATACTAATTAATAAAAGATATAGAAATGCTTTAATTAATGTAAAGACAATGCCTGGTGCTGACTGTAATAGTGATCATGTACACTATGTGGACAAATAAAAGTAAGATTAAAGAGAGGGAAAAAAAATGGTTAAGAACATGAGACTTAATAAAGAGGTTCTGAAAATAGATAAAGAACTGCAAGAACAATACAGAGTGACTGTGAAAAATAGGTACAATGCGGTCGCTAAAATACATAATATAAATGAACAATGGGAAATGTTAAGGGACTCCATTCATCAAACTAGCAAAGAAGTAATACCGGAGAGAGGCAAAATAGCTAAGAAAAAATGGATGAATGAAGAAATCTTAAAACTGATGGACAAAAGAAAACAGAGTCAAAATGACAAACAAGAATACGCTAAGATAAATAAAGAAATCTATATATATAAAACAAAGTGTATGTATGTAAATATATATGTATGTCCTTTATTTGTTCGCGAACGGCCCATCCGATTGAGATGAAATTTTCTACACGTCTTCCTTTCATTCCAGAGCTGCCAACTGTGATATTTTTTTTCTTCCTCCTCCTCCTCCCTCCTCCCCCTCCCTAAATACGTACGTAAATATATGATGATGATGATGAAAGAATCCCCGAACCAAAACGCTAGGGAAAGCGAAGAAAATGACGTGACTACACAGAATCGTCACACGGCAATCATCATCATCATCAAGTGCCGTGCCGGCTGGCGTAGGCGTTCATGGCTCTCCTCCCTCTACCTCCTCCCTCTACCTCCTCCCTCTACCTCCTCCTCCTCTCTCCTCCTCCTCTTCCTCCTCCCTCTACCTCCTCCCCCTCCCTCTCCCTCCTCCTTCTCCCTCTTCCTCTCCCTTCCTCCTCCATCCTCCTCCCTCCTACTCCTTCCTCCTTCTCCCTCCGCCTCCTCCCTCCTCCTCCCTCTACCTCCTCCTCCTCCCTCTACCTCCTCCCTCCACCCTCCTCCTCCTCCTCTTCCTCCTTCCTTTCCTTCTTCCTCCTCCTCCCTCTACCTCCTCCTCCTCCCTCTACCTCCTTCCTCCACCCTCCTCCTCCTCCCTCCTCTTCCTCCTACCTCCTCCTCCCTCTACCTCCTTCCTCCACCCTCCTCCTCCTCCCTCCTCTTCCTCCCTCCTCCTCCTCTTCCACCTCCCTTTCCATCCTCCCCTCCTGATTCTCCCTCCTCCTTCTCCCTCCGCCTCCTCCTTCCTCCTCCCTTCTCCTCCTCCCTCCTTCTCCCTCCTCCTCCTCTCCCCTCCTCCAATTCCTACCCTCTTCCGCTTCCCCTCCCCCTCCTCCCTCTCCCTCCTCTTCCTCCCCTTCCTCCTCCTCCCTCTTCCTCCTACCTCCTCCGTCCTCCTCCTCTCTCCTCCTCCCTCCTCCATTTTCCTCCCTCCTCCTCCCTCTACCTAATCCCTCCTCCTCCTTCCTCCACATCCCTCCTCCTCCTCTCCCCTCCTCCTCCTACCCTCTTCCTCTTCCCCTCCTCCTCCTCCCTCCTCTTTCTCCTCCATCCTCCTCCTCCCTCTTCCTCCTCCTCCCTCTTCCTCCTCCTCCCTCCTCCTTCCTTTTCCTCCTCCTCCTACCTCCTCCCTCCTCCTCATCTCTCCTCCCTTTTTCTCTCTCCTCCTCCTCCTCCCTCTACCTCCTCCGTCCTCCTCCCTCCACCTCCTTCCTCCACATCCCTCCTCCTCCCTCTTCCTCCTTCTCCCTCCTCCTCCTTCTCCTCCCTCCTCCTTCTCCCTTATCCTTCCATCTCTTCCTCCCTCCTCCTCCTCTCTCCTCCCTCCTCCTCCCTCTCCCTCCTCCTCCCCCTCCTCCTCCCACGTTCTCCTCCTCCCTCCTCCTCCTCCTTCTCCCTCCTTCTCCCTCTTCCTCCTCCCTCTTCCTCCTCCCTCCTCTTCCCTCTCCCTCCTCCTCCCTCCTCCATCCTCTTTCTCCCTCCTCCTAATACCTCCTCCTCCTCCTCTCTCCCCCTTCCTCCTCCTCCCTCCTCCTCCCTCTTCCTCCTCCTCCCTCCTTCTCCTCTTTCCCCCTTCCTCCTCCTAATCCCTCCTCCTCCCTCCTCCTAACTCATATTCCTCCCTACTCCTCCTCCCTCCTCCTCCTCTCTCCGCGTTTCTCTTCCTCCTCCCTCCTCCTCCCTCTTCCTCCTACCTCCTCCCTCCTCATCCTCTCTCCTCCTCCCTTTTCCTCCCTCCACCTCCTCCCTCTTCCACATCCCTCCTCCTCCTCCTCCCTCATCATTCTTCTTCCTCCTCCCTCCTCCTTCTCCCTCCTCCTTCTACCTCTTCCTCCCTCTTCCTTCTCCCTCCACCTCCCTCCTCCTCCCTCTCCCTCCTCCTCCCTCTCCCTCCTCCTCCTGCGTTCTCCTCCTCCCTCCTCCTCCTCCCTCCTCCCTCTTCCTCCTCCTTCCTCCTCCTCCCTCCTCCTCCCTCCCTCCTCCTCCCTCTTCCTCCCCTCCTCTCTCCTTCCTCCTCCTCCCTCTTCCACCCTCTCCCTACTCCTCCTTCTCCTCTTTCCCCCTCCTCCTCCCTCCTCCCCCCTCTATTCCACCCTACTCCTCCCTCCTCCTCCCTCCTCCTCCTCTCTCCGCCTATCTTTTCCTCCCTCCTCCTCTTCCCTCCTCCTCCCTCCTCCACCCTCTTCCTCCTCCTTCCTCCTACTCCTCCTTTTTCTTCTTCTTCTGCTGCTGCTGCCGCTGTTCCATTTACACAAGTTAATTGTTGGGGGAATATGTAAAGATCTTTCAAGTGCTCTTTCTAATGCTTTTTGAAAGTTGGTCTTCGTTTATCTAAGGTTGTTCTAACCGCAACCAATAAATGATCAGACAGACAGACAGACAGACAGACAGACAGACAGACAGACAGACAGACAGACAGACAGACAGACAGACAGACAGATAGTCGGGAACGGGAACTTATATGAATTAAATGAGATGCTCCCCATCAGGGGCTGGGCGAAGTCGGGCCGGGTCAGACAGACAGACAGATAGACAGACAGACAGATAGATAGTCGGGAACGGAAACGGGAGCTTATATGACTACTTTTATGAATTAAATGAGATGCTCCACACCAGGAGCCAGGCGATGCCGGGCAGGTTCAGACAGACAGACAGACAGACAGACAGACAGACAGATAGACAGACAGATAGACAGACAGACAGACAGACAGACTGACAGACAGACAGAGACAGGAACGGGAATGGGAGCTTATATGACTACTTATATGAATTAAATGAGATGCTCCACACCAGGAGCCAGGCGATGCCGGGCAGGGTCAGATAGACAGACAGACAGACAGACAGACAGATAGACAGACAGATAGACAGACAGACAGACAGACAGACAGACAGACAGACAGACAGGAACGGGAATGGGAGCTTATATGACTACTTATATGAATTAAATGAGATGCTCCCCACCAGGAACTGGGCGAAGCCGGGCCGGGTCTGCTAGTAAAAGATAAATGTGGGAAGGCTAAAGAAAGTTGGTTAAACGAGCAATGCAAAAAAATTGAATTAAATTCCATTAATGATACAAAAAATATGTACAGACAAATCAGTGAGCTTACAGGAGGAAAAATAAGAATAAATACAGGGTGTTTGAAATCAAAAACAGGAAAGATATTATTAGAGGAAGGTGCTATAATGAAGAGGTGGAATGAGTATATAAGAGAATTATATGACGGAGAAAGGGAAGAATTAACAGAAGATAGTAACTTAGAAGGTCCACCTATTCTGAAAGAAGAAGTCGCTGACGCTATGAAACGTATGAAGAAAGGAAAAACAGCTGGGCCAGATGAAATCACAATAGAAGAATTAGAAGTGTTGGGAGAATTTGGAGTAGATATATTAACCAAAATGTTGAATGATATTTACAGTAGTGGATATTTACCCAGTGATATGCTGAAATCTGTATTTATAGCTATACAAAAAAGACCAGGAGCAATTGATTGTGAAGATTTTCGTACAATTAACCTCATAAAATCCGGCTTCGTGGCTTAGAGGTTATGACTTTTCTCCGTAATCTCGTATACTCTCGTCGGTAACGTGATGACGGTTCAAATCAGCAGTTTTTCGAATCGCATCGGTAACTTACGGGGTATGTGAGCCGGCCGTTCAGAAAGCAATGGCAAACTACAGAGCGTAATCTTGCCAAGAGATCAACATACAGCTGAAAGATGCTGGTGTTGACAGCTAAGTCCTGTAAAGGATATGCTTAAAAAAATTTAAACAAAAATAATAAAAAAATTTTTTAAAAAAACCTCATAAACCATATCACTAAGCTTCTACTCAGAATCATAATGAGAAGAAACAAAAAGAAAATAAAAATGGAAATTAGTGAAGAACAGTATGGATTTGTGGAAGGAAAGGGCACAAACAATACAATTTATACATTACGGACACTAATAGAAAGGTCAATAGAGAAACAGAGAGACATATATTTGTGCTTCATAGATTATACTAAGGCATTTGATAAAGTAAAACATGATGAACTGATTAAAATGTTGGAAGATATCAACATTGATGGAAAAGATTTAAGAATAATAAAGAATGTTTACTGGAACCAAGTAGCAGCAATTAAAATGGGAAATAAAGAGGGTAGTTACGAACAGATAAAGCTAGGAGTACGACAGGGGTGTGTCTTGTCACCAGATCTTTTCTCCCTGTATAGCGAAGTAATAATGAGAGAGATCAAAGAGATGCCAGGAATACTAGTTGGAAGTTATAATATAAATAATATACGCTATGCAGATGACACAGTATTGGTGGCGGATAATTCAACAGACCTACATCAATTATTAGACGTTGTAGTAACAGAGAGTGCAAGGAAAGGACTCTCCTTGAATATCAAGAAAACAGTAACAATGGTAATATCAAAGAAAATGGTGACACCAAAATGTGACATAGAAATAGAAGGAAAAATCCTTAACCAAGTGGATAATTTTAGATACCTATGGGCATTTATAACATCAGATGGAAGATGTACAACAGAGATTAGGAGCAGAATAGGGCAGGCAAAAGCCGCATTTCAGAAAATGAAGAGTATCTTGTGCAATAAGTCACTATCACTGAATGTAAGAAAGAGAGTGCTGAAATGCTATGTAGAACCAGTTTTGCTGTATGGCAGTGAATCTTGGAATGTAATTGAACAAAGTAAAAAGAAATTAGAAGCAACAGAGATGTGGTTCCTGAGACGAATGTTGCGAATTCCTTGGACTGCCAGAGTAACTAACGATGACTGCCTGAAACAGGCTAATGAAACTAGAACATTATATACAACAATAAGACAGAGACAAACATCTTTCTTCGGTCACGTGATGAGAAGAGAAGCATTGGAGAACATCGTAACAACTGGAAAGATCGAGGGGAAGAGAGGCAGAGGCAGACCAAGAGAAATGATGCTGGATGGATTGAGACGGTGGCATGGAGGAATATCAGCAGCAGAGTTGATCCAGAAAACCAAAGACCGAGATCTGTGGAGAGCCATGAACGCCTACGCCAGCTGGCACGGCACTTGATGATGATGATATTAGAACAAGTCTAGACGTCTACATAAAACGTGATTTGCAAGTCTAACTACGTTATAAAACGAATTGCAGAAGAGCGATATGTACAGAACTGTAAATTATGGAGGGAAAAACAATTTCAAGTAATCGGTACTTGTATTAACACGATCTTAAAATAGTCTTAACCCCCCCCCCCCCCCCCCCCCCCCCCACCCCCCACACTCCCCACCTGGAAACCCTAAAATCCCCCCCCCCCAGTTAAGAACCACTGATTTAGCAGGACTGTTGATCATTGAAATGTGGCCCGGTTTTTCATTTAGGCCGTTCTATCTTGGGAACTTCAACTGTTTATCACGCTAAATGTTTGCATATCCTTTACATGACATTGCTGTCAACATCAGCATCTTTCAGCTGATTGTTGATTTCTTGGTAAGATTACGCTCAGCAGTTTGCCATTGCTTTCTGAGTGGCAGACTCACATACCCCGTAAGTTACTGACGCGATTCGAACCACTGCTGATTCTCACCGTCGTCACGTTACTTACGAGAGTATACGGGATTACGGAGAAAAGTCGCTAACCTCTAGGCCAGGAAGCCGGCCAACTGTTTATCATTAATTTATAATCTCGATGGTAAACATTTGAAACGGTTTATCATTTAGTAGGACTCTTGATCGTGGAAATAACAACAAGTTTATCATTTAGTAGCGGGCGCTTTATGGTAGTTGATATGGAGCTGCACTGACAGTGTCTTGGGCACGGTGGGACGAGGGTTCGACGCCTGCGTTCATCGTCTCGCTAAGTGAGGGAAAGACTGACAACCTGTTTCTTCATGCACTCAGTCCTACACAGGCCCTATCACATCACAGATCCATAGCAAGAAACGTCTTCGGGGCACTTTCATTGTTCAAATTTTTATGAGTATTGATCTTTGACTATTAAAGCGATTTGTCATTCAGTAGGAAGCGCATTGGGTGGGCATTAGCACGTATTTATCGTTCAGTATGACTGGCTTTCATCTGGCATCATTGACGTATGGTTTAGGAATGGGCCGATGCGTGCCTTATTTCGACTTCTTATGTCTTACAGGACATCGCTGTCAACATCGGCATCTTTCAGCTGATTGTTGATTTCTTGGCACAATTATGCTCAGTGTATCCTTAAACTAGTCGAGAAAAAACAACCACAGACTAAATGTCATGGCAGGACCGACCAGGCTCTAGGCCTTGGATGGCAACTGTTCTAGGATGGAAGCTCCGACAGGCCGAAAGTTAGAGTACTACTTTGCTGATCCGATAACTTCTGCAGCTTGTCACGTTTCAGAAGTATTGGTGTTACCTTTCCTCTTGAGTAAACTAGTCAGGCTGAGAGAGGCATCATGCTGCGATAGCAACATGGTCTCTAAATTCAGCTCAGACTTTGTGTTATGGAAATGTATAGCTCCGTTTTACAAAGTATCTGTAAGGTTTTAAGAATATTACAAAACCCCAAATGTGTGAGGTTTTTGTAGAATATATCTATATATGATAGATAAGGGTTTGATATAGCAAGATGTCTAGGAGCATACATAATGGGATGGATAATCATTCCCGAACAGCCTTTCAGAGGAACAATATGACAAGACTCTCGAACCCCCACTGTGCAAATATTAGACTTAAAGTTAAAGTGATCACACATAATTTAGAAAATGAAAGGTTCCTCTATAAGGCCTATAAAGATCCTGGCACTTCGCCACAGCAACAGAGGAACTTGTTCCCTCCTTAATAATGTTGACAGTGTGATCTTAGCCAACCTCGTGTGGATCTAACATTATGTGTATCAAAAGTGACAATTATCAATTTGACTCAACAGTAGTTGACCAAAATATCAACAATGGAAGATACTTTACTCAGTTGAACATAACATTCACAATAGCTGTACTCAGCAAAGGTTGAACAAAACATCCACTATGAAATGTTCTCAATAACAGCTGGAAAAGACATTTACAATGAAATATTCTTAACAACAGCTGGACAAGACATTCACAATGAACTGGTCTCAACAACAGCTGGACAAGACATTCACATTTGACTATACTCAACAACATTTGAATAAGATATTGACAATAAATGTACTCCACAACCATTCTCAACACCCCCTTATTATTGAGACTGGAGGGTCAAGTGAAGACCCAGGTTCCACTCAGTGAAAACAAAATGCGCTTCGACATAATATATGCATTGTTACACAATAAGTGGGAAAAATCCCAGATACTTTATCTCAAACCAGCTCTCAAATTCCCAACCAAAAATATAACAACTCCCCTCTAACCAACATCATCACAATTCGTAAAACTCTTCATTCAACAACCGACCTAATCTAATTAAAATATTATCTCCTTCATGTGTCACTGAGGAAAAAGAAAATGACTTGTTCTGGGCAAGACATAAGAATATAACTACTGTTCTGGTTCATTATCATTGTTGTATATTTTTTCGCAAGCCGTCAACGTCGCTGTGAATATTCCCCGCAATACCATTAAAGATTACCACCGCAACAGTGCTGGTTTGTTCCCACTTCTAAAATCCTAATTTTACAACAACATTCATTTTCAACGCGATAGCCAACAACTTGGACAGGAAAAAGCTAAGATAAAAACAGCTACGACCGGTGCACGGCCTCATTGTGGATACCACAAACTCGTCGTCGCTAGAAGCAGGCCGACTGTGAATGCTGGAAATGGTAGCCTCAAATCTCTGCGAAGGATAGAAAATCAAAGTGAGAGAGAAAAGAAGGACCAACAATCCAGTAACCAGTGTATTTGGAAACCCAACCAAATCTAGGACCTGACATCTTGGTGTTGACATGTGGTGTTGGAGCCATTCAAAAAGAATGAAGGTAAACACAATAATATATTTTATATTACGCTAGTCAGTGATCCCTTTTTCAAGAAGTCGGTGAGTCAATGTGTTGTAAACCACGCGATTAGTCCTTAAGAAATTAATTTAGTAGAAACTAAATGTTATATTTAGTTATTAGGATAAACCACAGTGAGTTTCTTTTTCTCATAATTAATGAATATGGATTGTGTATATCACATACGTCTATGAAATTGATGAGAGCATGCCTGTGGTGATTCATGTGTGGTTTCATTATTGCTAAACAGATGTGAATGTATCATTTGTGAACCACATTAGTATGACTACTTATCATCCAGGAAAATATTATAATCTCTGATGAATGATTGTGGAATGATTGAGATTTCATTGTAATGTCATTGTTATTGAATCTGTGAATGTATCATTTGTAAAGCACATACATATGCTTAATTGCCATCCATACATATATGATTGTGTCTGATGAATGATTGTGGAATGATTGAGATTTCATTGTGATGGCAATGGTGATAAACATTTAATGTTATCATTGAGAAATCACATAAGTATAATTACTTATCTCCCATGCACATATGAATATTATGTCTGATGAATGATGAGAATGAGTGAGAGAAGTGACATGATAAGAAGGAGTATAGGCTAGCAATCAGTCTCATAATAGAAGGCAACTTTGATGTGTAATGCCCTGTCTATCAAAAGAGAACTTGTTCGGCATAACCCATACACTATTTAATAATTTAGTGCACTACGACGCATGACACCACTTTGTATTATATATCACTCATGTTACCATCATCTGGCTTTGTGTCTTAAGCATGACACCACTCTGTATTACATATCACTCATGTAACAATCATAGGGCTTGGTGTCCTGAATGACACCACTGTGTATTACATATAACTCAGGTTACAAACATAAAGTTTTGTGTCCTGAATGATGATGATTGTAATAACAATGATGATGATGATTGTAATGATGATGATGATTGTAGTAACAATGATAATTGCCATACATCTACTGTCGCCCGTTGTCTTATATATTATGACAGATTTACAGGAACATCGATGTAGCAACGAAGGCGTAAGCAACTGTTGGTGTCCTTGACAATCTTACTTTTTATTATAGACAATTGTCACAGCAGTCAAAGTCACATGTTCTCATACATCTGGGAGGGCATGTGATACATTATATATATATATATATATATATATATATATATACACTAGCTGACCCGGCCCGGCTTCGCTCAGGCCCTGGCGGGGATCTATCTGTCTGTCTGTCTGTCTGTCTGTCTGTCTGTCTGCTTGTCTGTCTGTCTGTCTGACCCGGCCCGGCTTCGCCCAGCTCCTGGTGGGGAGCATCTCATTTAATTCATATAAGTAGTCATATAAGATCCCGTTCCCGTTCCCGACTATCTGTCTGTCTGTCTGTCTGTCTGTCTGTCTGTCTATCTGTCTGTCTGTCTGTCTGTCTGACCCGGCCCGGCTTCACCCAGTCTCTGGTGGGGAGCATCTTATTTAATTCATATAAGTAGTCATATAAGCTCCCGTTCCCGACTATCTATCTGTCTGTCTGTCTATTTGTCTGTCTGTCTGTCTGACCCGGCCCGGCTTCGCCCAGACCCTGATGGGGAGCATCTCATGTAATTCATATAAGTTCCCGTTCCCGACTGTCTGTCTCTGTGTCTGTCTGTCTGACCCGGCCAGGCTTCGCCCAGTCCGTGGCGGGGATCTGTCTGTCTGTCTGTCTGTCTGTTTGTCTGTCTGTTTGTCTGTCTGTCTGTCTATCTGTCTGTCTGACCCGGCCCGGCTTCACCCAGTCCCTGGTGGGGAGCATCTCATGTAATTCATATAAGTAGTCATATAAGTTCCCGTTCCCGTCTGTCTGTCTGTCTGTCTGTCTGTCTGTCTGTCTGTCTGTCTGTCTGTCTGACCCGGCCCGGCTTCACCCAGGCCCAGGCGGCGATCTATCTATCTATCTATCTATCTATCTATCTATCTATCTATCTATCTATCTATCTATCTATCTATCTATCTATCTATCTATCTATCTATCTATCTTATGTTGGTGGATGATTAATGGTGGGTTATGGGATGGGTGGGGGGGGGATATATGTGTGGGTGGGGATATGTGGTGGGTGGGAGATGTGTGCAGGTGGGGGTGGTTGTGGGTTTGGGGATGTGTGTGTCGGTGAGGGATGTGTATGGGTGCGGGATGTTTGGGTGGATGTGTGGGGAGTGTGTGTGTGGGTGGGAGATGTGTGGTTGAATGTGTGTGGGGGATGTGTGTGGGTTGGGGGAGGGGTGCGTTATGGGTGGGTGATGGATTTGGGGATGTGTGTGTGGATGGTGGATATGTCTGTCTGGCTTGGAGTGTGTGTGGCTGGATGGAGGATGTATGTGTGGGTAGTGAGGGTGATTGTTGTTGGGGGATGTATGTGTGGGTAGGAGATGTGTAGGGAAATGTGTGTGTGGGTGAGGGATGTGTCTTTGGGATGATTTTGGGTGTGGTGTTGTGTGGGAGGGGAGCTGGTTGTGAATAAAGGATGTGTGTGTCGGTGGGTGGGGGGTGTGTTTGGGTGTGCGGGTGGGTGAAGGATGTGTGTGAGGGTGGGGTATGTGTGTTTAGATGGGTGGTTGGGGTGTGTGAGTGTGGGTGGGTATATAGGAGATGTATGTTTTGATGTGTTGGGTGAAAGATGTATGGGTGTTAGTGGTTGAGGGATAAGTACGTGTGTCTAGGGATGTGTGAGGGGATGAGTGTATGGGTTGGGGATGTGTGTGTGTGGGTTGTATGTGCATGGATGGGAGGTGTGTGTTTGTGAATGGGGGATGTGTTGGTGGGTGGGGATGTGTGTGAGGGATGTGTGTTTGGGTGGGGAGATTGTGCGTCGGTGGTGATGTGTGTGTATATATGGGTAGGGGTGTGTGGTTAAGGGATGTGTGGCTGGGGGATGGGTGGGTGGAGGATGTGTGGTCAGGTAGAGGATATCTGGGTGGGTGATTGTATATGAGTAAGGGTGTGTGGTTAAGTGATGTTTGGTTGGGGGATGGGTGGGTAGAGGATGTGTGGGTGGGTAGAGGATATGTGGGTGGGTGAGTGTGTGTAGGTTAGGAGATGGTGGGGGATGTTTGTAGGGGTGGGCTCGGGATCTGTGTGTGGGCTGGGGGAGATGGGAGATTATGTGGGTGATTGCGGAATTTGTGTGTGGGTAGGTGCGGAATATGTGATTTGACGGGGAGATGTGTGTGTGTGCGTGGGGGATGTGTGGCTGAGGAATGTGTGTTTGGCTGGGTGGTTGGAGGTGTGTGGGTGGAGCAGGATATGTGGGTGAGTGATTGTGGGTGGGTAATGGGACGGGTAGAGGATATGTGAGAGGGTGGGGGGATGTGTGTGGGTAGGGGATATGTGGGTTGGGGAATGTATGTGTGCTTGGGGTGTGGGTGGATGGGATGTGTGGTGGGTGAGGGGTGTGTGTGGGTGTGGAGATGTGTAGGTGTAGAGATGTGGTGGATGGGTGGGGGGATGTATGTGTGTGTGTGGGTTATGTGTGTGGTTGCGTGGGGGAGTTGGAGTGAATGGGGGATGTGTGGGTGGGTGGTGGATGTATCTCATAACATAGTAATATGCATTGTTTATGTTTACAAAATTCATGTGACAATGTTGTTTCCTATGCACTGTTGATGAAAGAAAGATGAGTGATTGGAAGGGCCGAATGTAAGACGGGCCTGTGTGCCCAATTTGTTACCCTTTGAAAATAAAGTCTATTCCTTAGTTCGTTCGTTCTATCTATCTATCTATCTATCTATCCATCTATAGCCGTGGGGACTTATCTTAAGATATAACAATGCTACTAAAAGTTATGTCCCTTGTTTTATATTTTCATACGTTCAGTCATGTAATTACAAAATTACATTTTAGTAAGGTAATAGCTGAAAGTACACTAAAAAAAACTATGACAGTTGGTTGCACTGGAATGAGCAGAAGACGTGTAGAAAATGTCATCTCAATCGGATGGACCGTTCGCGAACGCATAAAGAACGGATCCACATACATCCATACATACACACATCGCCTTATATATATATATATATATATATATATATATATATATATATATATATATATATATATATATATATATATATATATATATATATATATATATATATATATACACACACACACACTAGCTGACCCGGCCCGACTTCGCCCAGGCCCTCGCGGGGATCTATCTATCTATCTATCTATCTATATGTCTGTCTGTCTGCTAGTTTGTCTGTCTGTTGGTCTGTCTGCTTGTTTGTCTGTCTGTCTGTCTGACCCGGCCCGGCTTCGTCCATCTCCTGGTGGGGAGCATCTCATTTAATTCATATAAGTAGTCATATAAGCTCCCGTTCCCGACTATCTGTCTGTCTGTCTGTCTGTCTGACCTGGCCCGGCTTCACCCAGTCCCTGGTGGGGAGCATCTCATTTAATTCATAT
>JACEFZ010004743.1:0-50000 GCA_014155875.1 Cepaea nemoralis
AATCCGCGTCGTCATTTCGCACTATAACCACTAGTAAAGACTATTCACCATTGCTTTTTAAAGTACGACTACGTATTCTTACACACATTCTCTAATCCAAAGGTGCAACATTAAAATGTATTTCCCACAGAAAAAGTAACAATCAGAACAAAGAAATTCTCATACCAAAAAAACATACATGTACATTTCTCTGATATTAAGTCCATGATAATCATACATAAATCATAATGAAGCAGGAGCCTAGGTTTTGAATTATCTTCATGAACTAAAACTCTATTGTTTTCCCCCACTGCGTACGCACAGAGGATAGTAAGCGCTGTGATATTTTTTCCAAGACTGCTATTATTCGGAGGGTATTTATAAGAAAAACTTATGCGCAGGGTCCAGTCTTCTAAATATTGAAAGCAATTTATTCACTAAATCTTCGCTTCTGTTTCTACTACGTGAGGCGATGAGTAAATCCTATCCGAACATGCATTTACATCAACGCGTTTCAGTTCATGAATTTATATTCAAACATGGCCTGTCCCTACACTATTTTATGAAATGATTATATGTTCACCCTCATATGGAGTGGTTACTAATCTGTTAACAAAAGAATGGTACTAAAATTTAGCACTATATTCCAAGTTACAGATTATAATGTGGCAAAATATTTTATCCCCTGACTAAGTATGAGTCAGGAATATGCGTAATCATTTGTATGTCCCCGCATGGATAAAACACCTTTCTATAGTACATAGATTATTTGCAGATTTCTAAGCATAAATAGTGAGATATTGTTCCCAGTGCCTAGAAGTTTTAACATAGGAATATGAAATTGACAGACACTAGTTCTTTACTATGAAGCATGAATCAGGGGTCTGCTCCTACATTGAGAAAATCTCTAGAATGTGTTTCAGACATGAGAGTTGATACTTTACAGTACACATAATATTCATAGATTATAGCACTACTAGTGAGATATAAGTTCATAATGCCTATACAAGATATTAACATATGGATTTGAAATTGTAAGACATAGGAAAAATTACAGCGTGGCGCCCACCTGTGTTTCCTTAGTAAACATCATCCAGCCTGGTTTAAGAGAATTGTAACTAATTCTTAATTAAACATACTGGTCTAGGTAATACATAAATATATCTTAATCATGTAGATAACATACCAATAGCTTGAAGAGAATCATGGTTTTAAAAGGCAACATGCCTTCTCCCCGAAGGGAAAACTTTTACATGTCTGTTCTTTGTCGTCGTACTGACCAAAATGGCTACACTGGCCTTTGTTTTACAATCAGTCGACGACTGTTGGCCAGGTATGTAGGCCAAAATAAGGCCAAATTAATTAAGCTGTCACGGTCCGTCTATCGCTGTTTTATTTTCTCCTACATTAAGTAAGTTACTTAAACAGTAATTGTAAGGGTTTGTGTATTTTAAGGGAGTCCATAAATAGGAAAGGGTAGGGACGTTTTTATTATACCACACGCCTCCCCAATTTAAGCCATTTATTTCTTTCAGAAAATAAATGGTCAAATAGTACTCTACAATTTCCGTCTTTACATTGACTCACCTAGTATCCATCCCTTTGTAATTTCCTACATTACTTCCCTATGTTAGATAATCTATCAGGGCCACGTCCATTTTCTTATAGTCACGACAACTGGCATAACCTTAATGGCTTACTTCCCTTTTAGTGAAAAAGTGTAGCACCCTCTCCACTGTTGTCAGCTATTGTTTGAAATATGAGTGGTTATCTGATAATTTGTTACTTTCAAGTACTAGTTTGTCTGCATCAAACCGACTTTTTGAAGCAATTGAAATATCATCATTAAGCTTGATTTCTCTCTCATTAGATTATCAATCTTGAGATTATGTTAAAACCGACGGTTAATTCTGCGTCTACTGATAGCATATTAAACTCGCCCGTCTCCCTGTAAGTTAGACGTTTGTTTTAACTATAGATCTGATATTTAAAGGAAGCTAAATATGGTTCCTGTTGTAATACATTTTCATCCAAACACATCATGTGTTTGGGTTATTAAGTCGAGTTATGGGATTTTCCGATCAGTTTTAATAACTACTGATTAGAGTGGTGTCCCTTTCTCTTGCGGGTTTACCCGGAGAATCTCGCCTAACATGTAAACAAGGTCCAACTTTTCTAGATTTCCGCTCTGAACCGAATATTACGGGGAACATGAATCTATCAGAAATGAAGTAATTCTTAGCTTACTCTTCTCTGCTTTTCCTTCTAACCTAGATCTATTTTACGCTAGAATCCTTATTAGTAATTCTAACTGATGTGTTTGAGTTTCACTCTGTATTTGTTGCTTTGGTGTTGAATTACGAGCAATTTTGCGTCGCTTGGCGTACATTGATCGTCGTCTGCCTCCCTCCAGGTTTTTAGACTATTTTCAACTTAGCAACATACATTGTTATGTAGGTTCAGACGTAATTGTCTCCTACCATATATAATCAGTTCAGTGAGAAGTTAAAAGCCCCTTTTATGTGTTCCTGTGATAGTCTTCCAGACAATCAAGTTGCTGGTTCACTTTCCAGTTATGGATGTGGATTACTAGTCTTAGTAAAATTACTGTTACATCTGTATATCCCTCTAATACTGGCGTCTCCTGAGTTGTGTCCTCAAGATAACAGGTAAGGTACTCTTAATGTTTCTCTCCAGTTTTGTTTTCATCCGTTTAATACGTGGAAACTCTGGATTTATTTAGATTGACTAAGGTCTATCTTTGAACTGTTATATAATTTACTAGCTGGATTCCTGATTGAATTTCCTAGTCTAGTACATATCAAGCAATTCTTCAGCTATATGCTCCAATTGCTTGGTTTTTACACAGCTATATTCCATTTTTCTAGCATGGGTTCACTGTATAAGTTTTTAGGCGTTTCCACTGTCTTTACGTCAAGGGTTCGTCCTATCTATAAACAGCATCTTTTTCAAGAGTTATTTATTTAATTGTTGCTTTTTACTGATTCGTATCAGTTATTTAAGCTAATCTCTGTTAGTTCTGGATCTGCTTTCACAATTTAATGCTGGCATATAATCCTAGTCAGAACTGAGATGTAGAAATCTGTTTCGCCTTGCGATTGATTTTCTGATTCATCTACCTATTAGTAGACTTCGAGCATTATCTAGAATTTAGTTACTCGGTTAGTTTTAAAGAAAATACAATTGAGTCGTGCGCCTCTATTGTACCACTTATTTTTGCCTTCTTAATTCGTTCCCTTATGAGAATATTAATGTATGTTGGGCAATTATTGAAAATAACTTTACGAAGCTAATCGCTACATAAGCTGTTTCCATTCCTCTTTTTGATGAGGATTTCTCATTGTGAACATTTCACTTAATGAGAATTAAACTGGAAATTCCAATTTATTAGTTAATTCTTTAATTATACCTCCTACATGCCTATATGGTCTGTTTCCGCTACCTTTAAATAATGGAATCAGGGTGGATAATTTAAAGAAATACCTTATATTCTGTTGGGTCAGTAAGTGAGTTGATCAGTTCACTTACATCACCAGGTGAATATTTTGGTTGACCCTATTTATTAACATATGGGCCATCTGAGTTAGTTAATAATACTACTCATATCACCGTGGAGTAGAATAAGTGTCGGTATGGCTTTTCTTCCTAAGTATCCATTATTTATTCACTTTACTTTACTACCGGTGTTGTAGAACATGTTATGTTATATGAAAGAGAATTAATATAGGGTGCCCCTAAATACTGCAAATTCTATACAAATATTCCTTCCCTTCCATTAACTATGTCTACATTTTTGCAAGTGGTGGTTTTGGTCTTTACCATTAGTTCATTTACTTTAGTTACTGCTATTTTCCCCTGGTTTAATTTATCTCTCAGGTATTATTTACTTTCCTACTGAATCATCATTTGTTGATTAAATTTTTCCCTTAAAAAAAATTTATTGGATTTTTAACTTATCTGTCCTAATTATCTATAAAATTGTCTATCACTCTCTGTCTGCCTTGGTACTTTCAATATTACATGAATTATACAAGCAGATCAAGCATGAAAATACAATGATAATCAATGACAAAATAGTTAATTAACACATGATTCATACTTAGAAACATAAAACCCTTTTGGATACATAATATAGTATGTGTTCATGACTACACCACTCTTGAACCATTTAAAGAGAATATCGAGTAGCAGAAAACCCTACCTCAAAAATCAAATGGGAAAGACTATGATTCTAACATTCACTGAAATTTCCTATCTTATGTGAGTTTACCTCCCAGAGACCTTACTACTGGGGGTTCATTACTGGACTTAGTTTCTCATCAATAAGATATAAAATATGATTTTTAAAAAAAATCTCATACCTAACAACCAACTACCTGATGCATCTGCCAGAATCAAAATATTACCTGTGAACAGTTTTTTACCAAAAAACCTATATTTATCTGAGCCATTATGGTTGATATACACTTGACTCGCTCATACTAATGAGTGATTAGGTCTGTTACTAACACTATAACATTCTGAAGTGACTTGGTTTACCTGCGAGAGGTTTTCCCTGAATTCATATACTCACAATAAAACACCAATTGTGATGTTTTTCCATGAGTTTTTAATTCACGGACTACTCCACTACTAGGTGAAGTCCGTACCGGGCGGACCACACAATGTGGGATGTGGATTTTAATTCCTGAGAATGATTCGTTAAAATGTCTAGGGGGTATTATTGATTCTCTGTCACTGGTAAGAATGCAGGGTGATCAGGGATATTTACCACAAATCCCAGGAGGAAAGAGTTCCATCCTTGAAAACAATGGCATCTGTGTGTAGGTTTCCCTTCCCACTTCATCACCCTTAAATTAACTATAGATGCTAGAAGGATATTGATTGCTCACAACATATAAACAACCACTTGTTGGACACCACATTTACTTGATGTACACAAACACTTTTGGACAAACAGTTCAGGTATTAACTCAAGATCTGCATTGTTACATATATTATATAGGTGTAATAAACACTATGCATTTTCAGACAGGCATGGGAATGATATGCAGTATTACAACATAGTACCCAGTGACCCCAGAAAAAAACCAGGTTATTACAAACAACATAACAACCACAAATTGGGTCTACTTTCATTTTCCCTCATAATTAAGGCAAATAAAGATATTAAATAGAACCCAAAATAACATGTTTCTGACACCTTTTACCATTCTCTCATTGTTAAAATAATGAGTTGGTGTCAAAATACTATACCATCTATATACCATTGGAAAAAAACTACTGACCTGTTACCTTCAGAAGAAAAAACAACAACATATAAACAGCATTTTGTACTAATTAAATTAATTAATCGAGTCTATCTCCTGGTGTGCGGTTATGGGTCCACCTTTGCTGTCGATTAGATCCTTTTCCCCATTATCTGGGTACCGAATTAATGCACTCAGTTATGTTCTTACTATTTAGTCACTGGTAATTGGCTGGTGCAAATCATACTTTATAATAGAAATTACACACAATCACAAATCCCTCCGCGGGCTAGAATATTCGAGTACTCTGTTGCAGTAGGCTCGGTGTCTTTTTTTGAAATTTGGGGCCTCAGGTTGGTCTAACTTTCCGGAATTTCCACTTAAGCTCTGCAGAAGGTACTTTACCATCTCACCATACATGGTGCCAAGTAGACGTCCATTCAGCTTCTCTGCTTTTAATATCAGAATCCCAAGTAGTTCAACAAAGATTTTACACTCACCAAGTCGCGAGTCTATAACCCATGGTATTTAGGTTGACATTGGACCAGCAAAGAGTTAGTCGTTGTTATCTAGTCCAGTGTAGAACTTTAATTGACTGAGAGGCATCTCATGGTAGTACCTGTGACTAGGGCCACAATTGATCTATACCTACATATATCCACAGATGAATAAATCCAGCACAGTAACAGGGTTGCAAACAATTGAATGTTCCTCTTGTTGCAGATGTAGAGACATTTAGCTGCTTTCATATGATCTTTTATCTGATGGTGTTCAGGGTTTGGAACCTTGAGGTAATCTGGTTTCGTAGTTATGTTTCAGATGATATTAAGTTTGTACCTTGGTTGTATTGGCTTATGTGGTTCAGTGTCTTCTCCCATTTTGAGTTGGTGTTCATAGCTAGAACTTGGGGTTGCATGGCTGGAATCCTATATTTGACTGTTGCAGCTGTGAGAATGTTCTTTCGAAGACTTATCCATTGTTGATATTAACTTGGTAATCCAACCAACAGTTGAAGGGCTTTCACTGTTGCTAGTTTTAGTAACTTGTAGGATTGTCCCATAGTTTCACTGATTTTGCTGAGTGATAAGGCTTATAGGTGATACTTCTCAGACGTAAAGCAGACGATACACTGTGGTCAGTTACTCTGTTGATCTTCATCTTTGTAGATTATTAGATCTTGAAGTCCACATGTGGATCTTCCTACTAAAATAGGACTTAATCACTCACCCAATCAGTTTATCTTCTAACTTTATCTGTTGCTCGCTATGGAGCTATTGAGCGCCGCAGTAAACATTGAGGTATTGCTAGATCCAGACTATGGTTTGGACATTCACTTTATGGCTGTTTACCCAGGATCCAGTGTTAGTGATATAGTCCCACCAAATTCAAACCACCACCTGCTTCTCTTCTATAGAAAAGGGATGACAAAGAATACAACACTAGCATTAACTTACTGTGTTATGATAAAAGGTTTACAACACAATTACAAACACAAATACAAAACAACAAGGGGAGAAGGGAAAGGAGTGGGTGTCCATGTTCCACTGTCCCTCATTGCTGAGTAGAGCCATTCTGACTCTTCATAGTGAGTAGGTATTTTCTCACTTACGATGAAGAGTCAGAATGGCTCTACTCAGCAATGAGGGACAGTGGAACATGGACACCCACTCCTTTCCCCTTCTCCCCTTGTTGTTTTGTATTTGTGTTTGTAATTGTGTTGTAAACCTTTTATCATAACACAGTAAGTTAATGCTAGTGTTGTATTCTTTGTCATCCCTTTTCTATAGAAGAGAAGCAGGTGGTGGTTGAATTTGGTGGGACTATATCACTAACACTGGATCCTGGGTAAACAGCCATAAAGTGAATGTCCAAACCATAGTCTGGATCTAGCAATACCTCAATGTTTACTGCGGCGCTCAATAGCTCCATAGCGAGCAACAGAAAAGTTGAAGATAACTGATTGGGTGAGTGATTAAGTCCTATTTTAGGAGGAAGATCCAGGATGGACTTCAAGATCTAATAATCTACAAAGATGAAGATCAACAGAGTAACTGACCACAGTGTATCGTCTGCTTTACGTCTGAGAAGTATCACCTATAAGCCTTATCACTCAGCAAAATCAGTGAAACTATGGGACAATCCTACAAGTTACTAAAACTAGCAACAGTGAAAGCCCTTCAACTGTTGGTTGGATTACCAAGTTAATATCAACAATGGATAAGTCTTCGAAAGAACATCTCACAGCTGCAACAGTCAAATATAAGGTTCCAGCCATGCAACCCCAAGTTCTAGCTATGAACACCAACTCAAAATGGGAGAAGACACTGAACCACATAAGCCAATACAACCAAGGTACAAACTTAATATCATCTGAAACATAACTACGAAACCAGATTACCTCAAGGTTCCAAACCCTGAACACCATCAGATAAAAGATCATATGAAAGCAGCTAAATGTCTCTACATTTGCAACAAGAGGACTTTAATTGTTTGCAACCCTGTTACTGTGCTGGATTTATTCATCTTTGGATATATGTAGGTATAGATCAATTGTGGCCCTAGTCACAGGTACTACCATGAGATGCCTCTCAGTCAATTAAAGTTCTACACTGGACTAGATAACAACGACTAACTCTTTGCTGGTCCAATGTCAACCTAAATACCATGGGTTATAGACTCGCGACTTTGTGAGTGTAAAATCTTTGTTGAACTACTTGGGATTCTGATATTAAAAGCAGAGCAGCTGAATGGACGTCTACTTGGCACCATGTATGGTGAGATGGTAAAGTACCTTCTGCAGAGCTTAAGTGGAAATTCCGGAAAGTTAGACCAACCTGAGGCCCCAAATTTCAAAAAAAGACACCGAGCCTACTGCAACAGAGTACTCGAATATTCTAGCCCGCGGAGGGATTTGTGATTGTGTGTAATTTCTATTATAAAGTATGATTTGCACCAGCCAATTACCAGTGACTAAATAGTAAGAACATAACTGAGTGCATTAATTCGGTACCCAGATAATGGGGAAAAGGATCTAATCGACAGCAAAGGTGGACCCATAACCGCACACCAGGAGATAGACTCGATTAATTAATTTAATTAGTACAAAATGCTGTTTATATGTTGTTGTTTTTTCTTCTGAAGGTAACAGGTCAGTAGTTTTTTTCCAATGGTATATAGATGGTATAGTATTTTGACACCAACTCATTATTTTTAACAATGAGAGAATGGTAAAAGGTGTCAGAAACATGTTATTTTGGGTTCTATTTAATATCTTTATTTGCCTTAATTATGAGGAAAATGAAAGTAGAACCCAATTTGTGGTTGTTATGTTGTTTGTAATAACCTGGTTTTTTTCTGGGGTCACTGGGTACTATGTTGTAATACTGCATATCATTCCCATGCCTGTCTGAAAATGCATAGTGTTTATTACACCTATATATATGTAACAACAGATCTTGAGTTAATACCTGAACTGTTTGTCCAAAAGTGTTGTGTACATCAAGTAAATGTGGTGTCCAACAAGTGGTTGTTTATATGTTGTGAGCAATCAATATCCTTCTAACATCTATAGTTAATTTAAAGGGTGATGAAGTGGGAAGGGAAACCTACACACAGATGCCATTGTTTCAAGGATGGAACTCTTTCCTCCTGGGATTTGTGGTAAATATCCCGGATCACCCTGCATTCTTACCAGTGACAGAGAATCAATAATACCCCCTAGACATTTTAACGAATCATTCTCAGGAATTAAAATCCACACCCCACAATCAATACTCCACCAAATTTTGCAGAGCCAGCCAATCTGTCCGCCTGTTCATTCCCCAGCACACCGGCATGCCCAGGAGAAAAGATCCAGGTGATGCTTACTACCCGTGACCTCCGAAGCGAAGCAAGCCACTCTGCACGAAGCCTACCTGTTCTCACCCTTCTCAGCATGCTTTCTGAGTCAGTTACAATGACAATGTGTGTATGTATCGTGTTTTCTATCCAGCGGAAAGCTGCACTGACCGCCTCCACCTCCATTCTTAAGCTAGATGTAGTGTTATCATACGCCAGGCTCTCCTGCACCAAACGCCGACCATTAGTTTTTGCCACGAACCCCCAGGCACTTCTCCTACCTCTCAACACTGACCCATCCGTGTAGATAATCACATCACCCGGGCGAGAATTTTCCTGAATTAGTTGCTGAATTTCCACTTCCGGCCCCTGCTGGCCACTCCCTGCACTCCCGGTTCAATGTTATTACAACTCTGCACAAGTCTGACTGCACGGCTGGCACCACTCCTCTCCTCGCCTGATGTTCTCCAAGGGGCACACCTGTCTGATCGTATCCACCGCCTGAGCCATCCATGATTTCCCTCTTATCAGTCTCTGACCCTTAACTACGTCCAGCGCCTCATGCAACGGTGATCTGTGTCTGCAGCTACTCTGAGGTATGCCTTCGCTTGCATCACCTTGTGCCTACTAGCAACAGTAGGGCAGACCAAGAATGTAACGCATACACACTACTGGAGTGTCTCTGGTGCATCCCAGAATGACCCGCATCGCTTCATTCTGTATGCGCTCTAATTTCGTGTCCATTTGATATTCCAGTCTACTGGAGTGATGCTCAAAGTATTTGAACAGTGTAGGTCTTAGACCAGTTCCTGCGACTTGCACAATAGTAACGTGGCTATTGTTTTCTTTCTGTTTTTAATTGCACCGCTTTGGTTTACCGGTGTCACTATTCGAAGCAAAGGATAGTAACACTGTAACCAATGAGCATTATTCAAAGGCATCTAACTGTGTACAACATCAGAAACATTTTGAAATCATGAGGAATATGGGATTTCCATCACATGTAGTAAACTCATAAAACTGCTCTATCTAGACCAGGGATCACCAAACTTTTTTTCACGGTGGGCCGGATAACTGACAAAATGACGAGCGCGGGCCGAAAAATCATTCTGTATAATACTTGCACTGGCTCCGTGGCGAAGGTCTAACGGACGCGGTTCATAATCCGGTTTACCCGCATTCGAACCACAGCTGCGCTCGATTTGGCAGCAAACCGCGTTGCTCTGGTTTTTTTACGCTATGGTATTAGTGCCGGTCGTTCAGAAAGCAATGTCAAACTACTGAACGTAAACTTGCCAAGACATCAACAACAGCAATAAATGCTAGCGTTGACTGCAAACGTCCTGTAAAGGATATGCAACTAACTATAACAATACTTGTAATCCTGAACGAAAGCTCTGGGAAAAAAGACGAAAAACTAAATATATCAAGGGTGAGCGGCGTGCAATGGACAAAAAAAAGGACAACTAACATATTTATTCACTTTAAAAAAAAGTTATCAAAGAAGGTGACGTTAGCAAAAAGATAGTTACACCAGACCTAGTGTGCACATATCCGAATCTCACAAACTAGGCAGCGAAAATGATTAGTTAGATTTGTGAAACTGATATGTGGCTTTCAAGATATCAACAATGTTCGGATTGGAATTGCTGCATCCAATCAAGAGAATTGCTTTCAAATGTTCATCAGTCAATCTCGTTCAATATGTTGACTTCACATACTTCATTTTTGAAAATGTTTGCTCATAGACATAAGTTGTCCAATCACTGATGCCATACCAGCGGCAAATTTTTTCAGTTTCGGAAACTCAACATCAGGTAAGCAGCCGTAAAATTCAACAAGTTTTCTTTCTCTGTGCCTCTCTTTTAACAAGTCATTTGCTTGCAAATTAATGAGCTGCAACTGTAATTAAACTGGCACATGATAAAGGTTACAATCAAATGGATTCTGGAACAGAAGAATGTCACTCTCAATTCTGCCAATATCTGAAAATCTCTCTAAAAATGCTCCTTCAAGTCATGAATAATTTTGTTTTTTGCGAAAATCGAGGTAGACATCTTCGGCGTTTATAGCGCAGAACACTTTGAAACAGTGAAAATGAGAAAGGTTTTCTCCTTCCAGTTGTGCTTCAAACAATGACAGCTTTCTCCGAAATCCATTGATAATTATGACAGACGAGGTTATACTTTACCTGAAGTTTCAAATACAGTTCATTCATGTGGGATGTGATGTCACCAAACATGACAACTTTGACAGCCAGGTAGAATTAGTGAGGAAAACATCTATTTCGTTTCGGAGTTTGTGAAAACGAAGCAGGACTTTACCGCAGCTGAGCCACCTCACTGATGTGTGATTTAGCAAGTCACAGAATTCAGAATCAATGTCTTCAATAAAAACCGGGAACTGACGGTGATTGAGTTCATGTCCCCGAATGAAATTCACAGCAGAAACGACTGGTTTCAGTACACAGGAAATATCTAAGTCTTTCCCACAGTGTGCTTGCTGATGTATGATGCAGTGTATGAACAGAGCGCCCGGAATTCGCAAATCTTCCAGCTGAGTCCTGATCTGCCTCATCAGACCTTTCCTCACTCGAGCCATGTTTTTTCCCTCCATCAACTGTAACACCCCGCAGCTGATTCCACTGAAGGTTATAGTCTTGCTAAACTGTTTGCACTTCCATGAAAATGTCTTTTCCAGTTGTTGTTGTATGCATGCTGCAATCGGATGCCAACACTTTCATTATCTGAAAGTCCACATTGACAGCACGAATGAACACGAGAAGTTGTGACGTACTCGAGAGATCAGTATACTCATCCATGGCCAGAGAATACCACAACAAGTTCCTAGTTTACTCTCAAATCTGTAGCACTATGTTCTCTCCAAGTTCTTCTGTTCTTCGCACAACTGAACTTGCCGATAGGCTGATAGTTCCAAACAAATCGGCTTTCTCAGGACGTCATTTTCTGCTTCCATCATACACTCTTTGATGAAGTTGCCATCAGTAAACGATTGTCCTCGTTCTGCCATATTATGCACTATAACTGTAAATTGTACGAAAGACAGATTAATTTTCAGCAATCTTTCTCGTGAAGATATTTCTTTGTGTTTTTAAACGACGTTTCATGGACTCATATTTCTCAGAGCGTAACTTTTAAGAAAACTTTGAATATGTTGATGATTGTTTTGTTTCGTAATGACGCCGAAGATTGTACTCTTTCAAAACGGCAACACTTTCGCTGCATATTATGCAACTGGTTTTCTGATCCTTTGTTTCCTAAAAGAAGTACTTTACTCCCCATTCTTAATTGAAAACGCGACACTCGGCGTCCACTTTTCATTTCTTAGTAGCCATAATGAAGGGTGAAGTAAACGGGATCTGAAAATGAAAAAGACATTGAGTTAGAAACATAATTAAAATCCTATTGAAACACAAGAAAAGCAGAGGACTAGGGGTCAACGGTGAAGTTCGGCTCACCAAAGGTACATATACAGTTTATACGTACCTTTGGTAACGGACTATATCTCATAATAAGGTTCGAAAAATATATAAATAAGGCTGGCCTAAATAAACAGCCTGGAGCAGAGTTTTTCAACGGGGTTCCGCGAGTGGCAGCCTGGGGTGCCACCGAAACAGACCGAAGTCGCCTAAATGCAACATTTCTGCCCATCTGGTTTACTACAGACATTATTATAGGACAGACACTTGGATCATCGCACAGAGTTCCTTGAACAACGTAAACATTTGCGTAAGGATCTGCTCCAGCAGAAAGGTTGAAAAAGCACTGGCCTAGAGACCAGCTCGATTAACACCTTGACCGGGGAATTCTTCTGAGCTGGGGATAATATTTTCGTAATAACACGAGGCATCTATGGCATTTGTATGCTATGATTGCTACTTTATTGCCTCTATTCACACTTGTAGTTCACTTATCTATCCCTGTCAAACAAATAAATCCCTGTTACATACCTATAAAATGGATGACTGGCAAAAATAAGTAAATATTTCTGGAGCATCGGACCTGTGTTGATAGCCGGACGCATCTGGGTGAAGGAAAGATGCGCGCGTGTGTGTTACCATGGAAACAATTGTAACGTCAGAGCGTAGGCGGCGCTACCACGAGCCGGGGAAGGACTTGGGATGACGCAAAATAAGCAAATATTACAACAAACAAGATAATCTAGATACAATAATGTATTACTGAAAATAGTAAATTTAAGACACATAGCAACGAGGAGGTCTACGCACGTGTGAAGATCTCCTATTATTATAAACATAATATTTACATTTAAATTGTATCAAAACGTCTCCTGTTCCATACGTTATATCTAGCAAGTTGGAGTACCGTCGGCGGGCCGGATGAAATGACGTCGCGGGCCGAATCCGGCCCGCGGGCCGTACTTTGGTGACCCCCTGATCTAGACCAACAAGCAGCGGTTAGAATTGATGGCGAGACATCAAACTGGTTTGACATCAAGCAAGGAGTCCGACAGGGCTGTGTGCTGTCACCTTATTTATTTAACCTATACGCTGACAATATAATGAGTAATGTCAGAGATGATACAACCAGGGACAATATCATGCCCTAAATATAGGTGGTCATGAAATACCAGAGATTCGATATGCTGATGACACGGTATTACTATCCACATTCCAGGATTGGTATAGAAGAAGCTAATAACCTCAATCCAAAGAAATAGTGAAAATCACAACTTATATCTTAACATAGTAAAATCATAGGTAATGCATACAGATAAAATTACTATGGAGACAGAAATACATGTTAATGAGGAAAGATTGGGGGTGGTGGAAAATTTCAAATATCTTGGTTCCTTGATTTCCAACAATGGTGATGCAATGACAGACATTAAACGACGACTGTCAATTCAAAGATTAAAACAACTGAATAAATTATGGAGTAGGACAGATAGAACTACAAAAATTAGATTTTTAAGAGCATGCATCTTTCCTATTGCAACATATGCCTGTGAGACCTGGACACTTACCAAACAAGCTGAACAGCGCATAAATGCCTTTGAAAATAAATGTTATAGACGGGTTCTAAGAATATCTTGGGTAAAGAAAAGAACAAATTCATCCATACTTCAAGAGCTGAATATTGAAGTGGGTTGGATTTTAAAGACAATAAAACAAAGAAAATCGATATATTTTTGTCACTTGAAACGTCATGAGAGTGTGGAAAGAACAATAATGGAGGGGTATATGCCTGTGAAGAGTGGAAGAGGAAGGCCAAAGAGAAGATGGGTGCAGGATGTGGCAGATGCTCTCCAGATAGGTGTATCGGACGCGGTGAATCTTGCTTGTGGTCGAGTTTTCCAGAAGATTATTGTGGGAGCTAGGTACTGCAAAGGAATGAATGAATGAACTAATGTGCATGCCGTAAGAGGAGATTAAGAAGGGTTCATATGGGACTGACTACCTTATCCTGTGGAAATCTTTAGCCATAACATGAATCTAATCGAGATCAAGCATACATGAGCCTATTGTGAGTTTGAAGCGGGTCTATTCTTGATCGGGAATTGATAGACAGAAGAAGAGGAAGAAGATATCCCAGATATAAGTAAAAATTTGTTTCTGTCTTTGATAAAGACAGTTAGTGAGAAAGTAAACCACTAGCCTATTCACATGATAATATTGTGATCTAAAATATGAGAAGATACAGCACTTTATCATATAACATCTCATCTCATCTCATCATGTTCCTCTTGTACCTTGCGGTGTCGAGGTGAAGTATAAACAGCGGGAGGGTGCCCGCTTATGGGCTTCATGTATCGATATCCGAATGGACTCTGTTTTTCACTGCGTCCATCGTTTACGTGGTCGGCCTCTTCATCTGCTTCACTCTGGTCTGTACATCATTGCTTGTTGTGGTATACTGTTAGTTGGTAACCTACTTGCATGGCCAAACCATTTGACTTGCTGCCTTCTAATAAAATCTAGTGCAGCTATAACACCCACTTTAGTCGTGACTTCTTCATTTCTGAATCCTCTTCTCATTTTTCTTATCTCTTCTTGATACATTGAGTATTCTTCTCAGGAATCTCATTTCTGTTGTTGTGATTTTTCTTTTCTCTTTTTCTGTCATTATCCTGGTTTGGCATTGGTAACATTGAGTTGGTAGGAAGATTGTGCTGTAAAGTGCTTTCTTAGTAGTTATTGATACATGTTTGTTCTTTAGTATTGATGCCATTTGTACAATGAGTTGGTTTGCTTTATTGCATCTATTTTCGATCTCGTAATCTGATTTACCATTTGTTTATATTATACTTCCTAGGTACTTAAAACTCTTTACTTGTTTCAAGGAATGTTCGTTTAGGTGAATTGTTTTTTTTTTTCTTCTTTAGTTATAATCATTACCTCTGTTTTGCTTGTGCTAATTTTCATTTTATGTTCCCTACACATTTCGTTTAGACTATTCACGTGGTCTTGTAATTCAGCTTCTAATTTTGCTATTAGTGCTTGGTCCTCCGCAAACAGTAGTTCTCTAATGGTTAGACTTGCAGATGGTTCTTCTTCTGTGTTCTCGTCATGCGGTGTTCTTGCGGTCTCTGTTTGGCTGGCTTCTTTACATATGTTGTCTATCTATATGTATGTATATATATATATATATATATATATATATATATATATATATATATATATATATATATATATATATATACTAGCTGAAACGGCCCGGCTTCGCCCAGTCCCTGCAGGGGATCTATCTATCAGTCAGTCTGTCTGTCTGCTTGTTTGTCTGTCAGGCTGACCCTGCCCGGCTTCGCCCAGTCACTGGTGGGGAGCATCTCATTTAATTCATATAAGTAGTCATATAAGTTCTCGTTCCCGTTACCGACTGTCTGTCTGTCTGTCTGTCTGTCTGTCTGTCTGTCTGTCTGTCTGTCTGTCTGACCCGGCCCGGCATTGCCCAGCTCCTGGTGTGGAGCATCTCATTTAATTCATATAAGTAGTCATATAAGTTCCCGTTCCCGTTACCGACTATCTGTCTGTCTGTCTGTCTGTCTGTCTGTCTGTCTGTCTGTCTGTCTGTCTGTCTGACCCGGCCCGGCTTCGCCCAGTCACTGGTGGGGAGCGTCTCATTTAATTCATATAAGTAGTCATATAAGTTCCCGTTCCCGTTACCGACTGTCTGTCTGTCTGTCTGTCTGTCTGTCTGTCTGTCTGTCTGTCTGTCTGTCTGTCTGACCCTGCCCGGCTTCGCCCAGTCACTGGTGGGGAGCATCTCATTTAATTCATATAAGTAGTCATATAAGTTCTCGTTCCCGTTACCGACTGTCTGTCTGTCTGTCTGTCTGTCTGTCTGTCTGTCTGTCTGTCTGTCTGTCTGTCTGTCTGTCTGTCTGTCTGTCTGTCTGTCTGACCCGGCCCGGCATTGCCCAGCTCCTGGTGTGGAGCATCTTATTTAATTCATATAAGTAGTCATATAAGTTCCCGTTCCCGTTACCGACTATCTGTCTGTCTGTCAGTCTGTCTGTCTGTCTGTCTGTCTGTCTGTCTGTCTGCCTGACCCTGTCCGGCTTCGCCCAGTCCCTGGTGGGGAGCATCTCATTTAATTCATATAAGTAGTCATATAAGTTCTCATTAAATTCATACAACAAAAAAAGTAACTTAAAAGAATGTCCTTCCACACACCATCCATTATTTTAATGAAAACGCTTGCTAATCACCTGCATGACTACAGTAACTTCTTAAGCAAATAAAGATGAGTTACAATGTTATGCATTGTGCATTATTTTTATGAAGACTTTGAAAATGCCTTACAGTTTGTATCATTATTTATTATAACTCATATGCCGGTACATAACTATGGACACAGAGTTTATAAATCTTTGAAAACGATGCCACAATATGACTATAAGTTATACAGAAAAGTTATGCCCCTTGAAATAACTTTTACGGAGTTAGGTCCCCTGAAATATATTAAATTATGATGAAAAATGAAAAATGAAATAATACTGAGTAAGCAGGCGATTTCACACTAAAAAACTATGACAGTTGACAGCTCTGGAATGAAAGGAAGGCGTGTAGAAAATTTCATCTCAATCGGATGGGCCGTTCGCGAACACATAAAGGACATACGGACAGACATACGATCCTTATTTATATATAAGATATATATATATATATATATATATGTGTGTGTGTGTGTGTGTGTGTGTGATAAACAAGAACTGGGACAGGACATAACCTTGTCGTACTCCAGATCTTGTCGTACTTGTCGTACAAATAAATGGGAATATTCTTCAACAAGTGAATCGGTTCAATTATCTCGGAACAGTCATAACATCTGATGGCAGATGCCTTGAAGAGATTAGAACAAGAATCGCCATTGCGAAAGTAGCCTTTAGCAAGATGAAAAAAAGAGTGTTGAGGGGATACATAGAGCCTGTTCTTTTGTATGGATGTGAAACTTGGACAATGTGCAGTCAAGCTGAAAAACATCTGATGGCTGCAGAAATGTGGTTTCTGAGGAAAATGCAAAGAATACCATGGACAGATAGAAAAACCAATGACCAAGTACTACAAGAGACAAATGAAAATCGTAGATTGATTAGAGAAATTAGACGTAGACAGTCAACATTTTTTTGGACATGTTATGAGAAGAAATGGACTGGAGAACTTAGTGACAGCTGGCAAGATCGAAGGGAACAGACCAAGAGGAAGACCGAGAGGAAAATACCTGGATGGCTTGGCCACATGGCATGGACGAGACAGGTACACTGAGCTGATCCACGACTCTGGTGATCGAGTGAAATGGCGAATCATGACCGCCCACGCTTTCCGGCATGGCACATGATTGATTGACTCCGGATCTTATGGTGAGGGGTTCTGAGTGTCCTCCAGTTGCTCTCACTATGCATTCTCTGTTGTTGTATAACCTTTTACCTAGGGTTGGTAGATGTGTACTCACTCCATATTGTTTAAGGATTTCCCACAGTTTGTTTATATCTACTCTATCAAATTCCTTTTCTTGGTCGACAAAGGCTAAGTAGAGTGTTTTATTGAATTCGATTAATTTTTCTATAAGTTGTCTAAGAGCAAAAATGGCATCTGAGCATCCTTTGTTTTCCTAAATCCAAGTTGTGTTTCGCTTAGCTGGGGTTCTATAATAGTTCGTAATCTTTTCTCAAGAATTTTTCAAAATATTTTCACAGTATGACTCAACAGTGAAATGCCTCTGTATTGTGTGCAGTCTCTTTTGCTGCCTTTATTTTTCCAAATTGGGATAATTATGTCGTTTCCCCAGTCTCGTGGTGTCTGTTGTTCTACCCAAACATGGTTGAATAGTCTATGTAGCCATGCTGTTCCTACTTCTCTTGCTGCTTTAATTAGTTCATTTGGTATTTCATCTTGTCATCATATAACATATCACAATGCAGTACTATCTTTATTATCGTCTGCTTGTGAGTTGGCCCGGTGATCACGCTTATTATTATCACTAGATCTCCAGAATTATGTATCATTTATGCTCTTATGGTTTTCCATATTTTGATAAAATACTGTGAAGAATTATATCACAATGTCTTCCTCTTTGGTTTCCATAGATATTTCCAGTTGATATAGCATTTTCAAATTTTTCTCTTCTCATTATGTGGCAAAAAACGACACCGACTCTCTCTGGTATCAATGATGCGGTGTTCTTGTGTATGATGTTTTTTAGAAACATCTCCATCACTTAGTTTGAATACCCGGGGTAATATCAAAGAATTCTTTAAAATATCACATTTCTGTTGCTTGCTATTTTCTAAACAGTCAGTCTTGTTTAAAATTGGTTTTATGCAACAGGTAAGGCTTTCTAACGTCAAACGATAGTACCTTTCCGAATAATGTGTTCTTAATTTAATAAGGAGTCATCTATACGTTTATTTTTACACTGTAATTAGTAAGATACACACCTGATGATGTCACTTTCCATGACAGGGACTGAAATGGGCAAGTGGCTTGGACACTGGCCTTGAAGCTAATGTTTCTGAGTTCAGCTCCGTTTCGGAACGGGATTCTTGTCAATGCCACGGGATGGATGCAGTCTTGTACAGCTGATCGGAGAAAACTTTATAAGAGGTTAGACGGCTGGTGTCAAAATACTCGTATATGAAGTAAAGGGTGATCGTATCACTTCTATAGTGGTCTTATGCGATTCGAACCACTGCTGATTCTTACCGTCATCACGTTACCCACGAGAGTATACGAGACTAAGGAGAAATGTCATAACCTCTAAGCCACGAAGCCGGCGATTGAGAGGTTAACTATTCAAATTTTAGGAATTAGTGAGGTAAGGGACATTTTACAAATTTAAAATGGAAGTCTTTTCACATATTCTGATAGAGACGTCGGAGGCCAGAACGGAGTGACATTTTGTTTAGGTAAAACAACTGCAAAAACTTTAATGGAATATAACCCAGTTAGTGATAGAATCCTCACTATCAGAATCAAAGGCCGTCTAAAAAACACAACTCTCATACAGATATATGCACCTACTTCACAAGCATAGGAGGGCGAAATTGAAGATTATTACAGCACACTGCAAGACACATTAAATAAGATTGGTCATAATGATATAACAATAATAATGGGAGATTTTAATGCAAAAGTAGGTACAGGAAGAGCTGAAAATGAGAGAAACGTTTTAGGACAATTTGGACTGGGAAATAGAAATGATGCAGGTGACAAATTAATTGAATTTTGCATAGAAAATGAGTTAACGATAGTCAACACACTTTTTAAACAACACCCAAGAAGACTCTTCACATGGAAGTCCCTGGACAGTATTACCAAAACACAGATAGATTATATTTTAATACAAAGAAGATGGAGATCTAGCATAACATCTGCAAACACCCTACGAAGTGCAGACTGTGATACAGATCACCAGTTATTAGGAGCAGATCTGACATTAAAACTCAAAAAGCTTACCCGAGGACTAAGGCCACTTCGTTTAGATCTCACAAAAATACCATATGCGTACAACGTAGAAGTAGGGAATCGTTTTGGGGTCTTGATGTCTGTACAAGAGGAAATTACACCTGGGGAATTGGCAGTACAGGCTAGAGATATCTTGATAACAGCAGCGAAAGATTTAATTCCGACCAGGAATAAACAACGTAAGCCATGGATTACATCAGACACGTTAGAATTAATAAATAAAACAACGAAGGGAACTGAAAAGGAAAGGAGATGAATCTGATAACAGCAAGATGAAGTATAAATCTTTAAAATTAGAAATAAGAAAGAACATAAGAAAGGACACAAACCAATATATACAAGATTGTTGTATAATACATACTTCAGGATTTCCCAAACTACAATGACACATGCCTGTGTTCATTGGCATTAAGGTGAGTGGCCGTACAATATAAACAGTTCACGAGGTGAAAGGGCATTCACCGGAAAGAAAATATAAGGAGATAAACGGGGAAGGGTGTAAGGCAGAGGGGCTGCAAGAAGGGGCAGACAGGGAGCGATGAGATAGCGTTTGTGTGTGTGTTGTGTGGGAGGCATTGTGAGGGCATAGAATGGTTTAAAGAGACAGAGACAAAGATTGACGGGGGAGTTGAGGTCTTGGTGCCGAAGGGATCGGTTGTCGAGGACATGGGAGTTTAGACGGGCTGTGGTCAGGTCTTGTGTTGTGTGGTGTTCCCAGTGTTGATGAAGGCCTAAAAACCCAGTGGGGTTTGGAGAGTTACTGGAGGCTAGACCCAGTGGATGGGTTGTATTGTGTGAAGTCCAGCTGGGGATAGTAGCTGGATTACCTGTATTGTGAATTGGAGATTCAGCAGACTTGGAGAAGGCATTGATGTGTGCGTATAGAGGTGTGAGGAATATATATTTATTCGGTGGATTACATTGTGTTCTGGATTTATAAACATGTTCCGTTTTGTCCGTGTTCTTTCTGTAATAAAGGATTATGTGCGCCAACTCAATCTTGTTTCATGACTGCTGAACGGGCACTGCAGGGGTGAGTTATATTGTAAGGCAATTTGATAGCTCAATTGACACACCAGGAGTATCGTTCTCTACACAACGACCAACACACGACTATATCACGAACATATCAGCGTAAGAACTTCGTGATATTATCATCAAGAACGTCATGTGACATACAACATATCCAGGCGAACCTACTGGCCTAGAGAGACAACAGTGGAAGATAAACTCTATGGACCGCTGAGAGAACTAAAAAAGACTGTTAGATTCATACAAGAGACAACATTGCAGTTATAAACATATTTCAGGCGAACGAAAGAAGAAGAAAAACAAGACTGTTGTATTAAAATAGAGCAATATCAAAAGAATAGAAGAGATTACGAAAGTTAGTGATTTAGTTAGTTAGTCGACAGATCATCCTCATTGCACATCGAACCATTCAGTCCATAAGTGCTCGGATCCCCTCCTCAGCAAATCCCGCAACGTGTAGCGGCTAACGACGCCAGTTCTGTGTTGGTTTATCAATCATTTTTGGCTTCCTGCGTAGTGTTCTTGTTTGGTCACCCCTCTTTTAATTTGCTGTTCTCGCAGTCTGGCCATGGTTGTAGATTCACAGTCATCACTTGGTTCACGCAAGAGCCTTACTTCTCGTAGAGCATTCAGAATGTCAGCCTGGTCCATGGCGCGTCCGCCTTCCACAGTAGCCTCACCTGCGAGCTTGTCAGCCCGCTCATTTCCTTGTACTCCCGCATGCCTGGCACGAAGATGAAACTAATCTTTATCAGCCGAGACCGCTCCAGAGGCAGCAACCATTATCTTCGGATCGACCCCTCCTCTATCCTTTTGATCATGTTCATTGAGTCGCTAAGGAAACAAGCCCTAGTGAATGTCTGTGTCTCGAGCCATGTTATTGCTTTACTTACTGCCATGACTTCCATGGTCAGGCTACTTGTGGTTTCAGTGAAAGCACCAGAGTCCTCCTTCACAAATCTCCCTCCGGCCCGAGCTGTAAAGGCCCATGAGCTTCTCACATGTCGGACGACCGACCTATCTGTGTAGATGACCGCGTTACCGTCTAGCGAATTCTCGAAAATCAACGCTTGTACTTCAGCCTCAACAGCAGCCGGATTTTCTTGTCTACATTTTCTATCTAGTTGGATGCAAACTGAAAATGATGTGCAGAAGTCTGTTGGCACTTGCACCCACTCCTCGCCAGGTTCTAAGTCCTCAAGTGAACACACCTGTTGAAGAATGTCTTCGGCTTGACCCATCCACGACCGTCCTCTTTTTAACCTGCTGCCCTTCACCTTCCTAATTTCACTATGCAGTGGATGTTGTGTGTTTGCGTTACTTCTGAGGTAGGCGCGTGCCCTGCAACCTTGTATTCTCTCTTCAATGGTATGGAAAATCTAAGAAGGTAGCGCATCGCCCTGCATGCTGTATCTCTTGTACATCCAAGAATAATGCGCATAGCTTCATTCTGTATCCTTTCCATCCTTTCTATCTGCTTATGGCTGAGAGTCAGGATTGCCATTGCATACTCCAAAACAGACATGACCAACCCCTCGTACAGAAGACAAAGATGGCGCTGCTCACAGTTTGCTGCCGCCATCACCCGCATCGCTGCCAAACCCCGCTTGGCCTTTGTTATCACCTGGTCTATGTGCACATTATAAGCAAGGCTTCGATCAAACCGTATCCCCAGGTAATTCATTGCCTGCGTTCTTTCCACCGTCTCTGAACACAGCATTACAGTTGGTGTTGGAGTGTTGACAATATGATTATTCAACGAGAACCAAGTCACTGTTGCCTTTGTTGGGTTGACCATTGCCCCAGCTTCATCACACCAAGTACTTATGCGATTGAGTTCATTTGTAGTTCCACAGCAACCTCCTATCTATCCTTACCCTGACGATACACTAAAACATCATCGGCATATGACAATGTCCTGCCAGGTCCAGTGATCTGCTCACTGGTGATTCTCACTGTGTAGGCGTTGAACAGTATCGGAGATAATGGTGATCCCTGTGGTAGGCCAGGATATATTGTTGTTGTTTCCGAAGTCCGTCTGCCACATCTAAAAACTACTTTCCGTTGGAAGAGGGCTGCAGCGATCCAACTAAGGAGGAATGGACTTACGTTTAGTTCGAGAAGCTGAAACATTAAAAAATCCAGTGGTACTCTGTTGTATGCGTCCTCAAGATCAATCGCTGCAGCAACGGTTTCAGTGCCTGAGTGGAAACCTTCATTGACATCCTGGGCAAAAACTGCTGCATTGGTCCAGGTTTCTCTTTTTGGACGGTACCCACCCAGGGTAGGTGGGAAAACACCTTTACTCTCTAGTTGGCTTGATATTTTCCTGGCAATTACCTTCTCCAGCAGCTTGCCTATTGTATTCTGCATGGTTATAATTCGATATCCCTGAATTTTTTTGTGGTCTTTGTCAGGCTTTGGCAAGGGAATCAGATAGCTGTGTAACCATTCCTCCTTGATGCTAGCACTCCCTATACTGTTGTTGTACATGTCTGCTAGTTTCTCTAGCTCATTGTCGGTACACCTATTTATGTCGTCGTATCTTATGCCATCAGGACCTGGAGCACTGTTTTTTGATCGTCGAAGCACAGCCTTGATTTCTTTCACTGTCACTGTGTCTTCATCCGAAGTGTTCTGGGCCTTGCATCTGTCTGAGGTGACCTCCTTGGCCAGATTTCGGCCTCCCATGTCTGTCTGGTTGCTCTGCTCAATGTAGCTTTCAAAGAGATCTTTGCCCTTGTCCTCGTCAGTCCTCTGCCAGATGAGGTCAGCACCTTGGAAGTCAGAAATGCTCTTATTCTTGACTACACCACTCATGCTTTTATGTAGTCGCCAGAACAATTTCAGTGACTTGTCTGTGCTTACTCTTTGACACACCTCTGCCCATTTTTCGCTTTTAACAACCTTGACCAGTTTTTTTAAATAGCTTACTTTTGTGTGCATCTCTCTTTCTAAGTGCAAGCAGGGACTAGGATGACCAGCTCTGTTCTTCTTGGCATTTTGCCATCTCCTTACAGCACTACGCTTATCCACCCAAGCCTTCTCCACCTCGAAACTCCACCACGGTGGCTGCTCCCAGCTTTTTTTCCTGCCCTGAAACGTTCTGCGCTTGTCACATCTTATTTTACTCACCACATCTTGCCCTGTACTGTCATACTGGAACGTCTTTACCTTTAGCTTGTGCTGCCTGGTTCTGCCTTTCTCCACCAGTATGCTGCAAGGGTGGTGGTCGCTGCCATGGTGTCCTAGGACACCCCATCTACACACTGTAGTGAGTGAAGGTGAAACTAGCGCCAGATCAATAGCACTGTCCTCATCGCACGGACGGCTTGCTTTCTAGGTGACACAGCCACTGTTGATACAAACCAGGTCGATGGTTTCCAGTGCAATCTCGAGCTCCTCCCCCTGTGTATTGGAGGAAGTGTTTCCCCATGATAGATTACGAAATGTTCAAAGAAATGAAGTTATTGACAAGAAATGTTCAACCTCAATTAAATGTTATCTGTGACAAGTTGGGAAATATCTTAACAGAATCTAGACAAATTTTTGAATGATGGCAGGAATACTACAGTGGGATGTATAATATGAATGACTGTGAGGATATGAATGATATTCAAGAACCAACGACAGCAGAGACAGAACCTGAACCCTCATTAGATGAAATTGCATTGGCAATAACCAACCTGAAGAAGGGTAAATCACCAGGATGCGATCAGATACCAGCTGAACTAATTATAACGAGAGCGGAAGAAAGCATACAAATCTATCACGCATTATGTAAAAAGATATGGAAATGTGTTATATGGCCAAAAGATTGGAAGAAAACTATCTTCATTCCAATACCATAAAAGGTTACCTGAAATTATGCACCAACTGTAGAACTGTTGCCCTGATCAGTCATGCAATTAAAATTCTACTAAACATCATAATGGGAAGACTTCGTAAGAAAATGGAAAAAGAGATTAACATGGTTCAAGCTTGAGTTAGACAAGGAAGAGGAACAAGAGATCACGTACCCAACATGCGTTTAATAATAGAGAACTGCAGAGGATTTAATGTAAGCCTATTTTCATGTTTTGTGGATTATTCAAAGGCATTTGACTGTGTACAACATCAGAATATTTGGGAAATCATGAGGAATACGGGCCTTCCATCACATGTAGTACAACTCATGAAAATGCTCTATCTAGACCAACAAACAGCGTTTCGAATAGATGGCGAGACATCAGATTGGTTTGACATGAAGCATGGAGTCTATCAGTGATGTGTGCTGTTCCCATATTTGTATAACCTGCACGCCGAAAATATAATGAGAAATGTAGGAGATGATTTAAACAGGGAGCTATATGATGCCCTACATATCGGTGGTCATGAAATACCAGAGATTCGATATGCTGATGATACAGTATTGCTATCCACATCACAGAATAGTATAGAAAACTTAACAACCTCAACCCAAAGAAATAGTGAAAATCACAACTTATATCTTAACATAGCAAAAACAAAGGTAATGCTGCAGATGAAACTACTATGGAAAAAGAAATATATGCTAATGAGGAAAGATTTAGGGTGGAGGAAAGATTGGATGTACTAAACAAGCTGAACTGCGCATAAATGCCTTTGAATAGAAATGTTATAGACGGGTTCTAAGATTATCTTGGGTAAAGAAAAGAACAAATGAATCCATACTCCTTGAGCTAAATATTGAAGAGTGTTGGCTATTACAGACGATAAAACAGAGAAAATTGAAATCTATTGGTCACTTGAAACGTTTGGAGAGAACAATAATGGAGGGGTATATGCTTGGGAAGAGAGGAGGAGGAAGGCCAAGGACATGCTACTGAATAAATGAATGAATGAACGCTTAATGAAATGCCATGGAGATGTCAACACATTCAAGTTGACCACTGCTTTCTTTGCATTCATTCATGATGAAGAAGATGGGAAAAACTGTTTCATTTAATTTGGCATAAACAGACATGAAAACACAACACATAATAAAAATCAACTATTTTAATAATACCGTGTTTCAAAAATACAAAACCTTGCTTTCTTTTTTAGACTGTTTACTGCAATATATAATGAAATTATTTTGGCATGTTTTTACATTGTTTTCCTTTCAGAAAGATGTAGATATTGATTTCCTAAAACAAACATTATCTTATTTATGTCGTCTGTTTCTTCAAACAACTTGCAACTGTGTATCGTGTCCTCAATTCCTGCAAGGGAATAACACTGAGGATAAGTTAGTCATCCTTGAATCAACGGCGTGTGGGCAATTTATTGTAACCTTTGATACAAAATTGCTCTGCGATTTAAACTGCACGTCTTTCTAATGAAATGAGTGAGTTCCTGCAATTAGAGCGAAGTAAATCCTTTGACGTATTCGACACGAGTAAGTTTACCTTTCTAGTACGCTGCGAATAAAGATGAGACAGAGTAAGGATTGTTTGACATTTCTAGCTTAATAAATATGTTGTTGCTTACATGTAAGAAATCCCTACACATATATATATTATATATTTGCGATTATGTACACTGCCATGCTTATTTCGGTCCATTTGTTGTCTACCCAGATGTAAATACAAGGAGATTGCAGATAAAACATAGGGAAATAATTGAATGAAATCCGGTAGAAAAACTAAGATATGAAGAAGTCCCGGCTATTCTGAAGTAGTGCTAAAGGATTAGAATATTCGACCCTGTCTGTCAAGAGATATAGCGATTATCAACATATTATTCTCAACTTAAAAAATAAAACAAAAATGTTCAGGGACAAATTTAAACAAATTTACACCAAAGACACAATCAACAATTAAGAAATTGGAAATGTCACCCACTTTGATTATCTTGGATCTGTAACCAAGAACACGGGGGACTGTTCAGACGCAGGCTAGCCTTAACACAGAAGAAGTTAAACAATGTTAAGAGCCTGTCACGCAACAGCAGTAACCAAGTCAATGACAGATTTTTAGATCATGCATCCTTCATGGGGCAAGATATAGGTGTGCGTAACAATCCATTTAACAATCACAAAAGGCAATAGGCATACATGTTGCGGAAACGTTCTTAGAATATCTTGGACAACGGAGTAGAAACATAACTTCATTCTATTAATTATTCTCTGATCATCGTAGAAAACTAGCTCTTAAGCAGCAAACGTTCTTGACAACTATTTATGACTACGTGGGAGTGTGTATGTGCGTGTGCGTGTGTGTGTGTGTGTATGTGTATGTGTGTGTGTGTGTGTAATACTGTAATACTGTAATACCTTGGATGTATTTAACGTGACAGAGGTGTGGAAAGAACAACAATTGAAGGCGAGGTTCCTGGGGGGAAAAGATAGGATCGATCAGGATGAATATGGGTACATGGCATTGCATGTACCTTTGGCACGAGGATGCGTGGGGCAGGAGAAATGACAAGAAATCAAAAACTGTTTGCCGAGCAGTAATGAGAGCGCTTTCTGCAAAAGAATCTGCTACATGCTCGTCATGGAACATAAATATATTTTTTATACTTTCTCTTGCGCTCGCTCGCTTTGAACTCAAGCGTAGTCCATACACACTACTTCTGGTAGTGCTGGACTGAATATTGTGTATAGATTAGCTTTACCTATTAACAATGTTCGATTCCGGGCCGCGTCCTTCGGTTCACGGGTGAATTGTTTAGGAGACTCCTGAGGGTCGTCGCTAGAGCTACGGAGTTCGTGCTTTGTGCGATGCTTTCCGAGCTACGGAAAAAGATTGAGTCATATGGGATAAAAACCCGGTGCAATGAAGTCGGCCCTGTCGACTTTTGAACGATTGTTTATTAACAGCGTCCCTCGCCATCAGGCGAAACCCAATTCGACTGTAGGGGTTGAGCCCTTTACCTCGGCTTCAGTACACCGGATGTTTTAGAACATACGTTCTTATCCATTCGGCCATGCTGACCTAAACTTAAACATATAAATGGCATATATTTATTGAAAGGTAGATAGAGGAAGACAGCAAGAGAACACTCGTGATTGACTGGTATCATAGCATGGAATGGAGTCAGCACTGGAATTGAAACATGCCGTTCGAGGTCGCTCGATGAGGAGAAGCATGATCGGCAACGCCAGTCGGCAAGGCAGTTGATGATGATGATTATGACTGACGATCATATTTGTTGATGGGTATGTTATAAGGATCATTCGGCTAACAAGTGCATGTCTTCTCATCTATGTGTATAAGTGTGTCTGAATTTATGTCCGTGTAGTATATGTGTTTGCTTGCGTATAAGCTTGCGCGTGCGCGTGCGTGTGCGAGTATGTATGTATGTATGAATGAGCGTGCGTACGTGCGTGTGTGTGTGTGTGTATATGTATGTATCAGTGTGCATATATGTGTGTCTATGATACATGTGGCAATGCGTGTGGCTACGTGTGTGGCTGTATGCTGTCTCCTTAATTCAATATGTACTTACGTATGGCTATGTCTATGTACGTGTCTGTGTTGTGTATGGCGTATGTCTGTGTATGTCAACTTTCCGGCCGCATGTTAACTTCAACAGTTATTATTGCCAATGAGAAACCAAGTAAGAAATTTGCATTGAGACACTGTGCGATTAATTACTTAACTCATCCAGCTGTAAGACTTTGATGGAAGTTGAAAGTGATTAAACCTTTCGTTGGTTTTAATCCGGACTCTAAAACAGGGCACGTCTATTGCTCTCGAAGTTGAGCTATTTAGACAACTGCTAGAAGAGTACAGTAGGCCACAGTGGAACATGCCACACTCAGTGCCATGTTTGGAATGCAAGAATATTATATTAGGTACATGAAATAGCCTGAGAGATAATCACGAACCATGGGAAAGAAGTAAGACAGCAAGAGAATGGATTGATTAGCGACTTCTCTAATATGTATTATCGACCTCATCCACTTAAGCAAAAGAGGGAGAGAGACCATCTCAGCAACATAGCTCAAAGAAAGATAATAACTGATAAACGCAAGGCCAACTACAAATTATCGAAGATGATGTGGTGCTTCCTTCCTTTGCTCTCATGTTGTCTTGTAATTTGTGGACCATATTATGTCTACAGTTTGATTTTCTTTCTTTTTGCTTTTTCACCATTACCCGTGATATTTGTTCATTGGCGTTGTCAACAGTTGCATAAGCAGAAAGTAGAAACTGATGATGGACATTTTTGACCATGAATTAAGACCAATAAAACAAACAAGCTAATCAGATAACTGCGTATAGTGTGAAGAACTAATAGACGATTGTGAAAGAAGTGGTGAGAATTGGTGGAGACACAACGTGACAATTGTAACGCTGAAAGAGAAATCTATAGAAGAAAGTTTGTTTTTTGTTTTACATTCGCTCGCTTTGAACTCAGGCTTAGTGCATTCACACTACTTCTTGTAGTAGCTGGACTGAATTTTGCCTGCATTGTGCGTATCATGCTAGACCCATATTTGTATACACCTATTGGCAATATGAATAAACTAATGAAAGTAAAATATTACATACGCTGTGTTCTTAAACATCTGGTGTGCTCATGCCGAGGTAAATGGTTCAACCCATACAGGACAGTTGGACTAAAATGTTAACCTATCGTCCTTGACTTGGGGACGTAAATTACATGTACCTCTGAAATCGGAGTGGGTTCGTCTGATGGTGAGAGACACTGTAATAGGGAACGCTAATCCACACACAAAATTAAGTCCAGCACTACTAGAAGTAGTGTGTATGGACTACGCTTGAGTTCAAAGCGAACGAGCGACCCCCCCCCCCCCCCCAAAAAAAAAAAAAAAGTACATACGCTATAAAAAAAAAGAGATAAACGTCATTATGTGGTCATGTAATGAGAAGGAGGCATTCGTAAAACTCTGTGACGACTGGAAATATCAGTACAAAAAGAGGCAGAGGAAGAGGAAAATAATGCTTGATGGACTGAAGCGGATGGCGTAAAGGAATATCATCAGCAGAGTTAGTAAAGAACACCCAGGGGCCGAGATCTGTGGAAAGAGTTGAGCACCTTCGTTAGTTCGCCGGGCACGTGACAAAGAATCGAATGAGTGATGTAGTCAGTATCAAGACGGCAACATTTACTTCGTTATCAAGACGGCTGCTTTTACTTTCCCAGATATTTAGTTGTACCTGTTATATGATACGAGAAAACTGTAGCTTAGGGGCTAGTGAAAAGCGCAGTTTCGTAATCCCCGAACATACTGAATCGATGGTTCGGAATCAGCCTCGCTCGATTTGGAAGCAGACTGCTTTGCGTTGATTTCGATAGTATAATTCGTCGGCCGTTCATACAGCAACGGCAAACTACTGAACTGACATTGCCAGGTACATCACAAATAGCAATAAATGAAGGGATTAACTGCAAGATCATGAACAAAGAACATGCGGCTGAACAACTTTGCTTTAGGCTAGGTGGACTTAGGAAACCATTTGTTTTAAAAAAAATCCGCGCCTATGCGGATTCCAACCCACGACAATTAGTTGACAGGCGAGTGTCTAGCCACTAGTCTACCGCGGCTCCTAGTTGTTAGTTACGTTGTGAGGAAATTCCATTTCTCTGCTGTAATCAATAATAAGAGCGGAAGTTTTAATGAATAACGTTAGAAGAGAATGAAAGAAGAATTGTCAAAATGGTGATAAATGAATGATGTAAAAATAAATGTGATAATTGAAAGAATATAGGAAAGAATGAGAGAAGAAAGATTGCAGGAGAGCATGAAAGAATATAAATAGTGAGCGAACACGGAAGAAGCCTGTTAAGATAGAACAAACGAATGAAAGACCTAAGGGGCTGTCTTTTCGGAAGATGAAGATTTAGGCCCACATGCCTATCTACCACGCTGATGTGTGTTTCAATAGTACTACTAAAACATGTGACAGATAAAAGATAATTTATTAGATGTATGGAAATAGAAACACAACTATTAAACATAAACATAATCAAAATATGATGGGGCGAAGTTCATTTACTAAACATAATGAAATACAGTACAAAACCAGTAAATAAGAAAATAAAAAGGAACCGCCGAAAGAAGGTCGTTTACTAAATATATGAAGAAAAAAAATGTTTGCATATCCTTTACATGACATCGCTGGCTACATCAGCATTTTTCAGCTGATTGTTGATTTCTTGGCAAGATTACGCTCAGTAGTTTGCCATTGCTTTCTGAGCGACCGACTCACATACCCAGTAAGTTACCGACGCGGTTAGAACCGCTACCGATTGTTGCCGACGTTTCGTTACTCACGAGAGTATTCGGGATTACGGAGAAAGTCGCTAACACTTAGGCCAGGGAGACGGCGACTAAATAAATAGAAAAACAGAAAATAACAATTGGAATATGACGTAGAGAAAATCAATTACGCAACAATATAGGAATAGTTAGTTCTAAACAATTTTAATTGTCTATTTGATTACATAGACTAGTTACTCTGTAAATAGTACATTATACTTCACAATGTGTTACATCGACTCCAGAAATATAAACACGAGATTATGAGAACTGCTTGGTGTCTTGTTGATATATTGAATGCCCTACTAGAAGTAAGTAGTTTGCGAGAATCAAATGATTATTGTGAATCTACAACCATCGACAGATTGCAAGAAGAGTAAGTTTAAAGAGGTGTGGCGAAACAAAAACACTATGTAGGAAGCTAAAGAAGATTAATAAACCAACACAGAACTGGTGTCATTCGCCTCTACACGCTGCGGAATTTACTTATGAGGGGATCCGAGCACTTATGGACTGAATGGTTTGATGTGCAATGAGGATGATCTTTCAACTAACTAACTAACTAACTAACTAACTAACTAACTAACTAACTAACTAACTAACTAACTAACTAACTAGTCAACTAACTAACTAATTAACTAACTAACTAACTAACTGCCTGTCTACCTGCCTGCCTGCCTCCCTACTACCTACTTACCTACCTACCTACCCACCCACCCACCCATCTACCTACCTACCCACCCACCCAACCAACCAACCAACCAATCAACCAACCAACGAACCAACCAACCAACTAACTAACCAACCAACTAACTAACTAATTAAGTAACTAAGTAACTAAGTACCTAACTAACTAACTAACTAACTAACTAACTGACTAACTTACTGACTGACTGACTGACTGACTGCCAAACTAACTGACTAACTAACAAACTAACTAACAAACTAACTAACAAACTAACAAACAAACAAACTAACTAACTAGGTAGCTAACTAACAAGGTAGCTAACTAACTAAATTGTTAATTTAATATAACGTTGAAAAAAAAAAAATAAACGCTGATGAGACCCAAGTTTGGCACCTAGATATTTAACAATATGCCAAGATATTCTTATTTATGTCTAGTGGCATTTTACAGTTAAATATATCGTTTTTGTCCATGTCAGTCATCACTCACGTAGCAAACATTTTTTTCATAACGCTGCTCTCATCACCTCCGGCGCGGAAGAACCTCGATCTTTCGACATGCAAATGAATGTGCATGCCCACGGTCATATTACTACCCTCCGTCCACCGTCGTGAAGTTCGACCAATTCCTCTCATTTCCTTTCTTTACCGTTCTTTACTGAAACATCCAAATATACCCATGTCCGCAAAACGAAAGATAATAAACAACATATTCACACCAACCCTATGCTACTAATCTCAAACCTGGACTTTATCCAAATTTCACCTTCGCAAAATCAACACCTACGAAATGAGATGCCTGAGGAGAGCTGCCAACTTAACAATTCGAGACCGAGTAAGAAATGCTATTATCAGACAGACTGTGGGATCAACACCTTGTGCCACATTTATTGAAAGACAGAAGATCAAGTGGTTTGGCCATGTCGTTAGAATGCAACACCAGCAACTACCATCACTGGCCTTACATCAAAGATCATCTGCGACGAGACCACGAGGACGTCCAAGAATAAAATGGATTGACGACATCAAAGACATTGTACAACCACACGGAATGACACTATCCATTGCCGCCCACCGGGCGCTGGAACGCAAATTATTCCTTCCCACGACGCTTGACGACAGAAGTGGAAGATGTTGATGATGATGATGATGATGATGATGATGATGATGATGATGATGATGATGACTGTGCTTTCTGACTGGTTGTGACGTTTAATATGGCCAAACGATTGAAGTGTACATCCCGTGATGCAATTTTCTTTGATGCCCATGTCATTATGTTCAAATACCGCATTCGTATATTGTAAATTCAGCCACTTGCTAATTTTTACCACGTGTTACATTATATGTTCTTGCTGTCGTGACTTTATTGCCTTTATTGAGGTGGTCTTGCGCATTTTTGAAATATTTTCTTTCGCTTTTATTATAATATGTATTTTTATACATGCTTTTAAAACACACACACACACACCCACACACACACACACACACACACACACACATACACACACACAACCAGTTTTCATATAATGAGACTGTGGGTGGGGAAGTAAAAAGAGGAAACTAGAAGTGTGTGTGTGTGTGTGTGTGTGTGTGTGTGTGCGTGCGTGCGTGTGTGTGTGTGTATGTGTGTGTGTGTGTGAGTGTGTGTGTGTGTGTGTGTGTGTGTGTGTTAAAGGCAATGTGCGTGTGCAGGTCGTCGTCAGAAGCTGTTATGACCAAAGATAGCGCAAATTATACTTCTGTCCCGAGTCATTGCGTAGACATACTTCAGGGTGTCTGAGTTTGGTTTTAAAACTGGTCCAAGCAAGGAGAATTGTGTGAGGAATTGAATCTGAAGCTTATACAACCAGTGTGTTACTTACACAATCAGATTCTAAAACTGTCTACAACTGGTGAGGGATGGGAGATGATTAGCCCTTATGGTCCATTAAGAGGCAATACATATTTCTAAAGTTTAATTTATGATATAAGCGTACATTTATCATGGTTAACCAACATTAAAATATTTCCAATGACAAAGAGACATGGAAATAATGACCGGAAATTCCATATAGTGTGAGCTCTCACGGGTTCTAGACTGTAACATGAAGTACAGAGAATGTGGGAGGAGATAGGGTGTCTAGAGTCAAAGGTCAATAAGAATTCCGGATGAATCGACCAGGGTTATTAGGACGCGTTTGTAGGGCGTGGAGGAGAGGGATGAGTGTGAAAGATGAAACATTTGGTAGAATGACTCATGGAAATCGAATCTTGGGTTTGAATTCTCTGAACAACGAAGATGGTGGGAGAAGGGATACATAATAATGCGGTCTGAGAGAGAAACGAGACCTGGGTCAGGGAAGAACATGCCTATTGATTCAATAGGGGAGAAAAGGCCAATTGATTCAGTTGGGGATAAAAGGCCTATTGATTCAGTTGGGATAAAAGGCGAATTGATTCAGCTGCATTTGACCACTGTTGATCCGCGGGTTAAGATATTAGGAAGACCTGTGCAGGAGTGTTCATTCCAAAATAATTGATGTAAAATGCTTGACCTGTTTGACCCGATTATTTATCGCTATTAAGTAAAAGTACTGGAGAGTTTTGGTCAGAGACCATAACTTTATGAAGGGAAAATCCCAACTGCACCTCCACGCGGTAGAGGATGGAAACACACTACGGTGTGGCTAACACAGCTCTGGGGACCGAGTATCCACCGGAATAAGTGGACAATTCTGCAGCTGAGCAGAACAGGGCACTCACTTGTCCTTGCAGTCGGAAATGGCTGTCAAAAGCAGAGGTAAAAAGACCACCATGTGAATGTGGAAGGCAAGGGGAAACCACCACATTATCTTCCCAAGACTTCATGGCAAAACATAAATCAAAGTTAGTGAAGGACGTTAATGGCTGTCTTAGGACATCCTCGTCCGGTAGGGACAGTCATGAGCCACAGGTGACACCAGACCGTCATCCAGCTACTGATGGCAAAATCTTAACTAAAATAAATAAATTTAGAGTAGGAACATGGAATGTTAGGACATTAAATGAGCTAGGAAAGTTGACCAATGTTCTAAGAGAGATGGATAGCATGAAAATGAATATACTAGGCGTTAGTGAGATGAGATGGAAGGGATCGGGCAAAATTATAGCTGACAATCACACAATAATTTATTCTGGAGGGGAGACACATGAGAAAGGGGTAGGAATAATATTAGATAAAAAAACAGCCAAGTCAATTAATGGATACTGGTGTATTTCAGATAGAGTTAGTATGGTAAAAATCAAAGGCAAACCAATAGACATAAATATTATACAAGTATATGCACCAACAGCAAGCAGTTGTGATGAAGAAATACAACACTTTTACGACGAAATAGAAATGGCGATGGCTCAAATTGGATCACAAGAAATAAAAATAATACTTGGTGATTTTAATGCAAAAGTAGGAAAGGGTAAAAATGGAGGATGTAGTGGGGAATTATGGTTTAGGTACAAGAAATGAAAGAGGGGAAAAGCTAATAGAATGGGCAAATATCAATGATATGATAATTGGAAACACATGGTTTAAACACCATAAAAGACGACTGTACACATGGATAAGCCCTGATAAGAAAATACGCAACCAAATTGACTACATACTAATTAATAAAAGATTTAGAAATGCTTTAATTAATGTAAAGACAATGCCTGGTGCTGACTGTAATAGTGATCATGTACCACTATGTGGACAAATAAAAGTAAGATTAAAAAGAGGGAAAAAAATGGTTAAGAACATGAGACTTAATAAAGAGGTTCTAAAAATAGATAACGAAATGCAAGAACAATACAGAGTGACTGTGAAAAATAGGTACAATGCAATAACTAAAATACAGAGTATAGATGAACAATGGGAAATGTTAAGGGACTCCATTCATCAAACTAGCAAAGAAGTATTACCAGAGAGAGGCAAAATAGCTAAGAAAAAATGGATGAATGAAGATATCTTAAACCTGATGGACAAAAGAAAACAGTATAAAAAATGACAAACAAGAATACGCTAAGATAAATAAAGAAATAAAAGATAAATGTGGGAAGGCTAAAGATAGTTGGTTAAACGAGCAATGCAAAAAAATTGAATTAAATTCCATTAAAGATACAAAAAATATGCACAGACAAATCAGTGAGCTTACAGGAAAAAAAATAAGAATAAATACAGGGTGTTTGAAATCAAAAACAGGAAAGATAATATTAGAGGAAGATGCTATAATGAAGAGGTGGAATGAGTATATAAGAGAATTATATGAAGGAGAAAGGGCAGAATTAACAGAAGATAGTAACTTAGAAGGTCCACCTATTCTGAAAGAAGAAGTCACTGACGCTATGAAACGTATGAAGAAAGGAAAAACAGCTGGGCCAGATGAAATCACAATAGAAGAATTAGAAGTATTGGGAGAATTTGGAGTAGATATATTAACCAAAATGTTGAATGATATTTACAGCAGTGGATATTTACCCAGTGATATGCTGAAATCTGTATTTATAGCTATACCAAAAAGACCAGGAGCAATTGATTGTGAAGATTTTCGTACAATTAACCTTATAAACCATATCACTAAGCTTCTACTCAGAATCATAATGAGAAGAACCAAAAAGAAAATAAAAATGGAAATTAGTGAAGAACAGTATGGATTTGTGGAAGGAAAGGGCACAAACAATGCAATTTATACATTGCGGACACTAATAGAAAGGTCAATAGAGAAACAGAGGGACATATATTTGTGCTTCATAGATTATACTAAGGCATTTGATAAAGTAAAACATGATGAACTGATTAAAATGTTGGAAGATATCAACACTGATGGAAAAGATTTAAGAATAATAAAGAATATTTACTGGAACCAAGTAGCAGCAATTAAAATGGGAAATAAAGAGGGTAGTTACGAACAGATAAAGCTAGGAGTACGACAAGGGTGTGTCTTGTCACCAGATCTTTTCTCCCTGTATAGCGAAGTAATAATGAGAGAGATCAAAGAGATGCCAGGAATACTAGTTGGAGGTTATAATATAAATAATATACGCTATGCAGATGACACAGTATTGGTGGCGGATAATTCAACAGACCTACAACAATTATTAGACGTTGTAGTAACAGAGAGTGCAAGGAAAGGACTCAACTTGAATATCAAGAAAACAGTAACAATGGTAATATCAAAGAAAATGGTGACACCAAAATGTGACATAGAAATAGAAGGGAAAATCCTTAACCTAAGTTGATAATTTTAGATACCTAGGGGCATTTATAACATCAGATGGAAGATGTACAACAGAGATTAGGAGCAGAATAGGGCAGGCAAAAGCCGCATTTCATAAAATGAAGAGTATCTTATGCAATAAGTCACTGTCACTGAATGTAAGAAAGAGAGTGCTGAAATGCTATGTAGAACCAGTTTTGCTGTATGGCAGTGAATCTTGGAATGTAAATGAACAAATTAAGAAGAAATTAGAAGCAACAGAGATGTGGTTCCTGAGACGAATGTTGCGAATTCCTTGGACTGCCAGAGTAACTAACGATGACTGCCTGAAACAGGCTAATGAAACTAGAACATTATATACAACAATAAGACAGAGACAAACAGCTTTCCTCGGTCATGTGATGAGAAGAGAGGCATTGGAGAACATCGTAACAACTGGAAAGATCGAGGGGAAGAGAGGCAGAGGTAGACCAAGAGAAGTGATGCTGGATGGATTGAGACGGTGGCATGGAGGAATATCAGCAGCAGAGTTGATCCAGAGAACCAAAGACCGAGATCTATGGAGAGCCATGAACGCCTACGCCAGCCGGCACGGCACTTGATGATGATGATGATGATTATTTGGACAACGTATTTGCAAATTATTGTGTAGAGTACATGTTGTTAATATTACAGAAGTATTCACACCAGACATAGATGAACAAAACATCGACCATATGTTAAAGTATTCTCATTTAGGCCAAAGGATAATAGTAGTTTCGCTTTTCAATAACACTTGAATTAAACTTGCAATAGTAAAAAAGGCATTGAGATAGAAGCAGAAGATACCGTGTTCCAAATAAATATATAATTATGAAAACTAATCATGTGTATATGTATGTGACAAGTACAGCTTTACGACGTGAAACAGTGTTCCTTTACGCAACTGATAGGCGTCCTGAGATGTGGTGCTTTCGTAGAATGCCAATAATGATCTTGACTAAAAACTGACAAATTGTATCATTTCGGCAGACATAAGCCAACAAATAAAATTGCTCATTGTAATATAAAAACGAAGCCTGTCGTTTCTTGGTGGTAACATATATTATTTAGGTTGTTTACAAACAGTCATGGAAGGCAATATCATTGGCAAACAATGGATGGGCGATCAGTTGATACATTTGCTGTTCATGCATCTAGTTGTATTCTGCGCTGAATACAGACGCCAGACAACATGGGCGAAACATAATTAAGTTACTTCACTGCCGGTGCAAGGGCTGAACAAGTATTATTCACCGTATGTTAACTATTGCTTGGTTGTTACCTGGGCCTACAGGGTAAGCAGAGTATATTGGTGACCCTGTAGCCTTCCATACATTTTGTAAGAGGTGACTAAGGAGAGGTGATCTTAGGGTTGGCTAGACCATGCCATAGAAAACGAGCTACAAATTCAGCCAATTATCAACCAAACTGTGACGACTTTAAATGAGTTGGTTGAAAGCCAGTGCCTCAGTAGCGGATAAATGAAGAAAGCAGAAGATGAAGAATATTAATTATATTATCATATTACTTTATTAAGAATTACTTAATGCATTTTAGTTGTTTTTTTTTTAAATCTTATATATAAAAAAGACTGTATGTATGTGTGTATGTCCTTTATGCGTTCGCGAACAGTCTATCCGATTGAGATGAAATTTTCTACACGTCTTCCTCTCATTCCCGCGCTGCCAACTGTCATATTTTCTTTAGTGTAAAATCGGCTACTTACTTAATATTATTTAATATTTCATTTTTCATTATAATTTCTATATAGCGAAGGGATTTAACTCTAGAAAAGTTATTTCAAGGGGCATAACTTTTAATAACATTGCTATATACCTTATAATCATATTGTTGTGTAGCAGTAAGTGTATATGGGGTGGGCAAAACTACAGCACGCTTGAGCATCAGGGTAGAATGGGAAGAAAGATGCTCAAGTCGTGACGTAGTTTGTTGTTACGGATCAGTTAACATCGGGGACTAAGAAGAGATGGACGTATAGTTTAACTGAGCAACATCTGGCTTGATTCTGAATAAAGTAACATGGAGCTGGAACCGTCTTGGAGTTGTTGATAGTCCATCGTCCCTTCGCTGTACTGTTATAGTTGCACCGTTTTCAAAGATGTATAAACTCTTTGTCTACAGTTATATACAGGCATATGAGTTATAATAAATAATGATATAATCTTTAAGGCATTTTCACTGTTTTCATAAAAATAACGCATAATGCATAACATTGTAACTCATCTTTTTATGCTTAAAGAAGTTATCTACAGTCATGTAGGTGATTAAAAGCAGTTTTCATTAAAAATAATGGATGGTGTGTGGAAGGACATTCTTTTAAGTTACTTTTTTTTGTTGTATGAATTTAATGAGACGCTCCCCGCCAGGAGCTGGCGAAGCCACGCCGGGTCAGATAGATAGACAGACAGATAGTCGGGAACGGGAGCTTATATGACTACGTATACGAATTAAATGAGATGCTCCCCACCTTTTCCCTGCAGTTGTCTACAGGCATATGCGTTATAATCCTCCTCTCCCCTCCTCCTCCTACCATCTTCCTCCTCCCCTCCCCCTCCTCCCTCTCCCTCCATCCTCCTCCTCCCTTCCACCTCCTCCTCCCTCCTCCTCCCTCTTCCTCCTCCTCCCTCCTCCTCGCCCTCCTCCCTCCTCATCGCTCTCCTCCTTCCTCCTCCTCCTCCCTCTTCCTCCTCCTAATCAATCCTCTTCCTTCCTCCTCCGCCCTCCTCCTCCCTCCTTCTCCCTCCTCCTCCTTCCTCTTCCTCCTCCTCCCTCCTCCTCCCTTCTCCCCCTCCTCCTCCCTCTCCTCCTCCCTCTCCTCCTCCCTCCTCCTCATCCCTCCTCCTCCCTCCCGCTCCTCCTCTCTCCTCCTCCCTCTACCTCCTCCCTACCTCCTCCTCCCTCCACATCCCTTCTCCTCCTCCCTCTTACTCCTACTCCCTCCTCATCATCTCTCCCCCTCCTTCTCCTCCTCCTCCCTCCTTCTCCTCCCTCCTCCTTCTCCCACCTCCTTCTCCTTCTTCCTCCTCCCTCCTCCTCCTCTCTTCCTCCTCCTCCCAACTCCTCCCTCCTCCTCCTCCCTCTCCCTCCTCCTCCTCCCTCTCCTCCTCCTCCCCCTCCTCCCTCTTCCTCCTCCTCCCTCCTCCCTCCTTCTTCTCCCTCCTCCTCCCTCCTCCTCCCTCATCCTCCTCCCTCATCCTCCTCCCTCCTCCTCCCTCCTCCCTCTTCCTCCTCCTACCTCCTCCTCCCTCCTCCTCCTCCCTCTCCCTCCTCCTCCCTCTCCTCCTCCCTCCTCCTCCTCCCCCTCCTCCTCCTGTGTTCTCCTCCTCCTCCCTCTTCCTCCTCCCTCTTCCTCCTCCCTCTTCCTCCTCCCCCTCCTCCTCCCTCTTTCTCGCTCCTCCCTCCTCCCTCCTCCTCCTCTCTCCTCTTCCTCCCTCATACTCCTCCCTCCTCCTCCTACCTCCTCCTCCCTCTTCCTCCTCCTCATACAGACAGACAGACAGACAGACAGACAGACAGACAGACAGACAGACAGACAGACAGACAGACAGTCGGGAACGGGAACTTATATGACTACTTATATGAATTAAATTAGATGCTCCCCATCAGGGTCTGGGCGAAGCCGGGCCGGGTCAGACAGACAGACAGACAGACAGACAGACAGATAGACAAACAGACAGACAGACAGATAGATAGTCGGGAACGGGAAAGGGAGCTTATATGACTACTTATATGAATTAAATGAGATGATCCCCACCAGGGTCTGGGCGAATGCCGGGCCGGGTCAGCTAGTTTTTTTATAAAATAAGTACAGTTCATAATTACAGACAGTATTATTAACATGTAGCATAAACCTACAAAAATTAGGTTTTTAAGAGCATGTATCGTTTCCATTGCAACATACGCCTGTGTGACTGGGCACTTACTAAACAAGCTGAACAGAGTATACATGCCTGTTAATATAAATTTTGCAGACGGGTTCTAAGAATATCTTGGATACAGAAAGAACAATTGCATCCATACGGCAAGAGCTGAATATTGAAGGAGGTTGGCTACTAAAGATGATAAAACAAAGAAAATTGAAATATTTTGGTCACTTGAAACCTAATGAAAGTTTGTAGAGAACAATTATGAAAGGGTATGCGCCTGGGTGGAGAGGCAGATGAAAGCCAAAGAGAAGATGGGTGCAGGATGTGACAGATGATCGCCAGATGGGTGTATCGGACGGGGGACATCTTGTTTATGACCGAGATGTTTTCCGGAAGATTGTTATAGGGAGCGCAGTTCTGCAGAGGATATGCTACTGCATGATTTAATTAACATGTATACACATTCAATGACTAGTATCTACTGGAGAGTTTCAGAAAAGCCGAAATGGTTGCATACATTAGAGAAAGGAAGATTGCAACTGCACCTTTTCGTTGGGGAGGACGGGTAGAATACAAAATTGAGGCAAAGGCAGCTTTGATGTCAGGATATCCATCGAGATCAGCGGCGAGCTGTCGGCTGCACTAGGAATTTAACTAGTTTGATACCTCGCAAAACAAAACAATACCAGAGGTTAAAGACATGGTTCAACCCCAAGTGGATATGGACATAAGTGGGAACTACCGTATTGTTCGTTTGAAACAAAATAATGAACCAAACCAAAGTAACTGTTCTCGGCAACAATGAAAATGTGGACATGACGAAAAAATCTTCTGCTTGCGGCCGTTAGATACTAACATGATCTACACGTGATACCTAATGCTTATCTAGCACGTGATATCAATAGAGAAGGCAAACATACGGTACCGAACATGAAGTAAAACACATGGGCAGTCAACCAGAATTGTAGATTAGAAAATGTATAGAAAGCATGTATGTATAAAAGTGATCATGAAGGGTTCATTGTGGTTGCCTTGAGGCGAATCGAGTATGTTGTAAAGTTTAAGTAAAGCCTCCGCTTTAAACGCGTCGAGATTAACTGGGTGTGTGTGTGTGTGTGTGTGTGTGTGTGTGTGTGTGTGTGTGTGTGTGTGTGTGTGTGTGTGTGTGTGTGGTGCTAGCCCTTTATTTTGTATAGACCAACAGTCAATTGATGGACGATGTGGTCATCACACCGGCCGCCTCTACTTCCCTCGATAGTTTCTGGTTCCCATTTTAGGCTGGGTCGACCTAGGAGCCTGTCAATCTAAAACAAAAAAAAATTGTCTGTGTCGATGGAGATTCAGACATATGATCACCAGGCATGCTCTTCTCTTAGAGTTGTTCTGCAGAAATTGTGAACCCATATTTACATGTATTTTTGTCCAGGTATCTAGTCTGGAACAGACATAATTCACCACGACTCATCCACTCCTCTCTGCCATATGTTATTATGTTTATGTTAATGAGCAGGAAACGAGCAATCGAATAGGTTTACTGGCTCTGCAATGCTGGGTGGTGTACTGATGCATGATAATGCATATGTTGTCCTGGCCCTCTGAAATCATGTGTATAGTACAGACAAAACATATAAATCGCCAGAATGGAGACGGGATCGGCAGGCAGAGACCATAATATCTTGCCAACAATCAGCACCCAGAGGAAAGGCAAGACGGACACATAATCAGACTGCGATGAGTACCGTTAGTTTTGAGACTTTTCGCTGGATGTTGAAGAAGATAACGGATTACGCATGGGAATGTCACGAGTGTTGTGATGTCAATTCGCGACTCAACTTACAACTCACAACTTACGTATGCTAATTATCATTATACTATTATTTGTCCACTTCACATTTCTCCGTCGTCTTTCGCTTCATGTGCCTAGTATTCTACATACATAATACTAATTTCCCCATCCCATCTCTTGTATTATTACTTGTCATAAATTTGCCGAACCGTTCAAGAATCCAGTGGTGCCCACTCTATGACCACGAGCAGCATGACGATGGAGGTGATAGGCAATTACACAGGCTTTCATATAGCTGGAATCACAGCATTATACCAACGTGTGCGTACTAAGTGATTCAATGAGCATGATTCAGAAGGTCGAAGCTGGATCTGTACGTAGACAGTGGACTGGGTCGCTGCGGAAGTCTGTTGTCCGTAAAGTCACCTTCATCTTCGTCCCGGGACATGCGGGAGTCGAGGGAAATGAACGAGCTGATAAACTGGCTGGCTCTGCACCCCCTGTAGATGGCCAGCCCATGGATCGTGCCGATGTTATTAACGTCCTTAAAGATATGGCGAGAACAGAGGACTTTGACGTCAGTGATTCCACATCGCTGTCCAGGATGAAAGACTTGGGAGTAAGAATCGGCACAGCCTGACGCGAGAGGTACATTGGGAAAACAAAGCGCCTCGTCAACCAACACAGAACTGGCACTATTAGCCACCGGACGCTGATGCATATGCTGGGGGAGGATCTGAGCACCTATGGACATGTCCGGAGTGCAAGGAAGATACCCCAACTGATAACTGATAACTGATAACTGTCATAAATTTAATCTTTTTTGCTTTTTTTCATATCATTACATAAATAGTATAATAACACCTGCAATTATCAACCTCCCAGCGTTTGTTTTCTTTCATGTCCGCGATATTATCGACATTCTTCTTGGAAGTACTATTGTTAGGATTCTTTGTTGTCCAGCTTTGACATCCACACACAAGAACAAACCCACACATTTGCATTTCACTAAGCATGTTTCGCGTTTGTCTTGATGCCTCTGTTATACATTAACTCTACCAGTATAGTAACAGAGTCCTTGGATTTGGTGATTCTGTTCTGTATGTTGATGGCATAAAGTAGCGTTGACATCTGAATAATGGGCATCTTTCTTCCTCTTCTCTTTTTGCCAATTATTGCCTTTGGGACATATGCCCTCAACCAGCGAAGCCGTCCTATCTGTTTATATCTATTGCAGCGCTGTTCATGGTCGCCCTATATTATTCACCTCTCTATTTAATTTTTTTATTCATGTGTATTAGTCTCCTACTATTTCGCTGTCCCGTGGTTTCCACATACGAGGGCCTCTAATCAAATAAACATCGCCAGCAATGTTGTTTTTTTTAATTTTTACTTACAGATTCCTTATAATTTGAGTTGCTCCTTCAATGAGTTCTTTGAGGGTTATTACGACATCCTATTTTATTAGGACTATTCTGCGCCGACAAGCCAATTAATGTATGCATCTAGTTGAAATGTCATTCTTCTTATCGCTCTCCATATTTCTGATCTATACGGTAGGACTGATTTAACAATATAATTAATTATTTCAGGTTTTAGTGTTAAGTTTAATATTTGTTGACTTCAACAAATTACCTGGTGCTATTGCTTGAAATTCCTTCTTGCCTTTTGTATTATGTTTAAAATATCTCTATCTGTTCAGCCATCTTTGTTCACCTTGCATGACACGAGAGGAAGTCAATATGTAAGTCACAAAAGGCTGTAGAAAAATAACTAAATATGATAACATCTTGAAACCAGATTATTTTTATGCATAAATTGTCCCTTTATTTTTCAAAACAATTTCCACCAACATTGATGAACTTATGCCATCGTTTTATCAGTCCTCCCAAACCGACTGCATAGAACTGCGTGCTCTGTTTTCTAAACCTCGTTTTCACTTCACATTCAGCTTCGGTGTCATTCGCGAAATGTCTCCCACCAAGGTGGGTTTTCAGTGGACCAAAATGGGGGAAATAGGGGACTAAGTCGGAGCTGTAAGGTGGATGTTCCAAAACTTCCCACCTTAGTTGGTTAATTTTTTCCTGAGTTAATCGAGCCGTATATGGTCTGGATGTGTCATAAAGAAGCAACACTCCTCTAGTCAGCAGTCCTGGACGTTTTCTTCCAATTGCATCATGAAGCATCGATAGAACTTCACAGTAAGATTCAGAATTCACATTGTCACCTTACTTCTTGAAATTGGTTAAAAGCACTCCTTGACAATCCCAAAACACTGTCAGCATAACCTTCCCTGCTGATGGCGTAACCTTGAATTTGTGGGCGAAGAAGAGTGTTTCCATTGCATTGAAGCACACTTTGATTTGGGCTGGTAGTGATGCACCCATGATTCTTCCCCAATTTCAGTGCTGTTCAGCATGTCTTCTCCTTCATCTACGTATCCACAGAGATGATGCAAGGACAGGCCAAATCGGTTCATTTTATTTTCCTCCTTCACTTGTCTGGGCACCCACCTTGAGCACACTTTCTTAAATTTCAATCGATCATGCATTATGCTGTATGCTGAACCGTGTGAGCACACTATTGCAGATACTATAGAGTCTATCGTTACTTGCTTGTCACCTCTAATCATCCTCCTGTGTGTTGCCGGGGCCCATAAGGGAAGCAAAGAATAGCAACACTGTAGCCTACCACGCATGTCGTAAGAGGCGACTGTCAAAGACTGCTACATAAGGGCCGGAGGTCTGCCCCAAGATAGTACACCACCGGGAAGGGTGGTCAACCTCAAATAGTTACAGTGATACAGTGCCCCGATATAAGGGCGGGGTAGGGGTTAGAATGGGGGACTATTAACTAGTTCTCTCAAGAGACACGGAGACGTTGAACAGATAGCTAGCACTCTGGTCACGACAGAATCACGCATACGGGATCGCCACGAATGCTACTCAACCAAAAACAGCTAATGCCAGCGTGCCAAGCATCACGGCACGCAGAAAGCTGAAGGAGCCAACTCGTGAGACGGGGGACTGACAGTGTAGAGAGCAGATCGTTAGATATTGATAGGAGTTTTGTGTAACCAAATAGATAGCGATTAGCAATAGGGTTTAGGAAACTAGTGATAGGCAATTCTGTGGCTTTGTGTGTGGTTTGATAGCGACTGTTATGTACTTGTAAAGAGCCAACGGCAATAAAATGTACCATTCAATTCCTTTCACACGACTTGCAAGTTTCTTGTGTGGTGTGGAAGAAGTAATCCGATGATGCCTGACACATGAGTTGTTGACAGCGACTAAGGAGGCTTGATGGTTCCGTCGCCCTGCTACTGAGTGAGTGCGTGGCGCGACACTGTGAGCTGTGAGTTTCGTATGAAGTGCTTTTGAATCTGCCCAAGTTTTTATTTTTGGAACGTGACTACATGTTCATAGCGATGGCAGGTGGCTATGTCCCAGAGTTGACCAGTTTTTGCCTTATGCAGAAATGCGTGGCTGCTGGGCTTCTGGTTGACTGCCACTGCCGTCGGTGATGAACTGTATGTTCATGGACTGTGTAGGTGAACATCTAGGAAACATCCAGATAGGAAAATGACTGCCGATTCCATCAGAGATGAATTGGGTATTTCGTGGGGGACTGGTGTGTTGACATTCTGGCGGCGGCATTATGCACAGTGTATCTGTGCGGGCTGTTGTTTGTCAAGACTGCTGTCTTTTCCACTTTTCACATTGGGCAGTGGGGAGCGTTTTCTGTGATATTCACTGGCGCAAGAACGGAGCATAATGGGGATGACCCGTTGCTGTGAAGTTGGAACTGCGACTAACTAACTAACTAACTAACTAACTAACTCTAATCATCTCCTCCACCCGCTGCCCGGATGCTTTTGTTGCAATCTCAATAGGACGACCAGATTCTATTTCATAAACAATTTTAGAACGTCTTTGAGAAAAATCTTTCTACCCAGCTATGCACCGCTTTATGGGACAAACATTTGTCAGCATAAACAGGAAGCATTTCCTTATGAATGTCCTTTGCAAGAGGTCCTTCTGCCCACACACACACACACAAAACGCATAACAGCACGTTCCTATTTAGTTGTACACACCGTAAGTGCAGTCGCCATTTTATTTATGCGCTGCGCATGCGCATGAAACCCACCTGACGAACGGGAATATAAAGTTCGATATTGCTGTCACCTAATGACACCTGTAGAAAACACCAACTACTACATTTACCTGCCATCCCCATAATTGTGTGGCTTACTTATTGACTTGCCCTCTTAAATGGTGTATGAGTCAGTCTCCTGAAGTAAATTTACACCATGGGAGGTCGGCTTGTTATTTACTTTGTCTAATTTCATTCTCTTTGGCCTTTCTCTGTGAAATTTTAGAGCTAAATGGTGTGACCTGCCATCGAGTGTATTTAGTTTATATTGCGTCTGATTTTGTGTGTGTGTGACAGGCGTGCGATGTTGTAGCTAAGCCCAAACAATTAAGCCGTTAGCCGTCACAGAAACTATTGTCGTCTTCAAACCACACAGCAAGAATAATCATGGCAGCAAAAGGCACATCTGTAGCAGTCAAGTATGTTATGTTATGCAATGTTATGTTATGTTATGGTATGTTATGTTATGTTATGTTAAATTATGTCATGTTATCACTGTCGATATCCCAGTACATTGGGTATTCCTGCGCATACTCAGCCCTCCGATGCAGCAGCCATCTCGTGTGGAGATGGTTGTGATGTCTCCTCTCTCGCCATCGAAGACGACAACGGCATGTGTGGTCAGGCTTCACTCCCAAGTAGTGTAAAATAACTAGTTAGCGTCAGAGATTCGTCGAAAGAGACTCATGACAGTCGTTATATTGAAGGGCTCTGCGTTTCATATCATATGCATCCCTTCTTACGTTACTGATTTTCTAATAACGGACATAGTGACTTTTACTGCCAGTACCTTACCGTATTGACAGACGACAATTTGTGTCAATTTGCTTCAAAATAAAGGCATTATAACTACAACCCCTGGCGGTAGTGAATGTGACTCATCATATCAGTTCAAGCGGTAAATGTTCGTCCACAACGGATGCATGTGAACACATGGTCATTTCCACTATCACGCAGCGTGTGAAATCTCACGCGCTCAGTGTATGACCTGTCTGCAATTATTTTGACCTGTCTTTATTTCATTTCTGATCTTTACCCTCCATGCAATGCGATCAGCGGCTACTTGCTCCCTAGGTAGATTTTTACTGTATATGCTATTCAATCAATCAATCATGTGCCATGCCGGAAAGCGTGGGCGGTCATGATTCGCCATTTCACTCGATACCAGAGTCGTGGATCAGCTCAGTGTTCCTGTCTCGTCCATGCCATGTGGCCAAGCCATCCAGATATTTTCCTCTCGGTCTTCCTCTTGGTCTGTTCCCTTCGATCTTGCCAGTTGTCACTAAGTTCTCAAGTCCATTTCTTCTCATAATATGTCCAAAAAATTTTGACTGTCTACGTCTAATTTCTTTAATCAGTCTACGATTTTCATTTGTCTCCTGTAGTACTTGGTCATTGGTTTGTCTATCTGTCCCTGGTATTCTTTGCATTTTCCTCAGAAACCACATTTCTGCAGCCATCAGATGTTTTTCAGCTTGACTGCACATTGTCCAAGTTTCACATCCATACAAAAGAACAGGCTCTATGTATCCCCTCAACACTCTTTTTCTCGTTTCAATTGACATCTTTTTATTGGTCAGAATGTTTTTCATCTTGCTAAAGGCTACTTTCGCCATGGCGATTCTTGTTCTAATCTCTTCAAGGCATCTCCCATCAGATGTTATGACTGTTCCGAGATAATTGTACCGATCCACTTGTTGAAGAATATTCCCATTTACTTGTATATTACATTGTGGTACTTCGTTCTTCCTAGTGACGACCATAACCTGTGTCTTCTTACAATTTAATTCCAACCCCAGCTGCTCACTGTGGACAACAGCCACGTCTACTAATTGTTGCAGATCCTGTGCATTGTCTGCAATCAATACTGCATCATCTGCATATCTAATGTTATTTATGTTTCGTCCTCCAATGCTGATTCCATTTATGTCTTCTACATTTCTGAAAATATTTTCACTGTATAGGGAAAAAAGATCTGGAGACATTACACATCCCTGCCTAACACCTCTCTTAATAGGTTGATATTGTCCCACTTCATTATCAATCCTTATGGCAGCTTGTTGTTTCCAATATATGTTTTTTATAAGTCTAATGTCTTTCCCATCAATTTGTAGATCTGCAAGCATATCCACCATGTTGACATGCCTAACTCTATCAAAAGCCTTTCTGAAGTCAATAAAGCAAAGATGTATATCCTTGTTTACTTCTATAGCATGTTCAATAATTGTTCGCAGCATATACACAGCATTTACTGTACCCTTTCCTTCTACAAACCCACATTGTTCTTCCCCTATTTCAGGTTGTATTTTCTTCCTCACTCTTTGCATGATAATTCGTAACAAGATCTTTGTGATGTGACTCATTATACTAATTGTTCTATGTTGATCACATTCCAAGGTTCCTGATTTCTTTGGGATTGCAATAAATACAGAATTACATAATTCAGAAGGTATATCTCCAGTATCATATAATGTGTTCAGCAGTCTGGTGACTTGCTCTAGTCCAAATTCTTCTAAAGCTTTAATCATTTCTGTTGTGATGTTATCTGCACCGGGGGCCTTGCCAGCTTTCATATGCTTAAGAACATTTTGAACCTCCATCTTTAAAATTGGTGGTCCTTCATTATTAAATCTAATATCATACTGTTCCTCTCTGTTATCATTATACAGGTTTTTCACATAATCTGTCCATACATGTAGAATCTGATCTTTTTCTATTATGATTTTGCCATCTTTAGTTTTTAGACAGCATGTTGATGTACTTGTTCTTTTATTAGTAAGTTCCTGAATTCTTTTGTGCACTAATTTGGTATTTTGACTGTTGTGTTGTTTTTCAATTTCTAAGCACTTTTCCTCAAGCCATGATTCTTTTGCCTTCCTACATAATATTCTGACTTGTCTGTGAATTTCTTCATATTTGGCAGGATTATTTTTGTTGAGTCTTCTTGTTTC
>JACEFZ010004743.1:60000-125000 GCA_014155875.1 Cepaea nemoralis
GGATGGTTATCAGCATAGCGTGATTTATTTATATCATGACAACCAACTGCGATCCCTGGTATATATTCTATAGATCTCATTTCATAATGAAAACAGACTAGAGAACAGTACACATTCTTGTCCGGCACACTTTCTATCCTCTGAGAAATAGCATGATTATTGCTTCTTTCAGCTGTTTATATCATGACTACCAATCGTGATCCCACACTGTTTTTTATTTTAGATCTCATTATATGTTCACTGTATAATGAAAACAATATCGAGAATAGTACACATTCTTGCCTGAAAAAATGTTGCATACACTGATAAATAAAATGGTTGTTAATTCTTATAGCTGCTGTTTACTGCAAATATATGTTCTTTATTATTAGTAGAACACTAACCACAGAGCAGATTCGTGTCCACACGGTGGTGTTTTGGAAAGTGGCTTCTAGTTAAAGTTAGGCAAGGTATGCTCAGTAAGCCGCAATGGGTTAACATAAGCTGTGGTCTTTAAGAGGGGTAGGGTTAACTGCCAAGGCAGCCAGCTAATTAGCTCAAACCTGTAATATAGTCATCATCGGATAATGATAATCTCTATAGATAATCTCTAATCTAAAGATAATCCCTCCCTCTGCTGCCTTGCAGGGTTTATCTTTTTAGACAAGTGGGGTGAAAACCATGCCCGCGCCAGCGGAAGACTAGGGGAAACTATTTGTATATTTATTCTTTGCTTCTAAACAAATTATTCATATAGATTCGCTAACTTGTCTATGCGTATGTAGCAGACATGCCTATTTTTGTTTATTTATCTTTTTGTATTTTAGTTAAGGATTTTCATGCTACGTGGTTGTACTCTATAAGTGCTCCAGTTTCCTTCAATATATCCCACTGGGGCGGAGAGTGGTCTTAACACAGTGCACGAACTCCCAAGAACCGATGACGATCAAACTGTATACATGCCAAAATAGCACATGCTGTAAATATTCTTTTGAAGGTTCGGTCTCTAATTGTCACATCTAGCCGCTTCGTGGCTTAGAGGTTATGACTTTTCTCCGTAATCTCGTATACTCTCGTCGGTTAACTTGATGACGGTAAGAATCAGCGGTGGTTCGAATCGCATCTGTGACTTACGGGGTATGTGAGCCGGCCGCTCAGAAAGCAATGGCAAACTACTGAGCGTAATCTTGCCAAGAAATCGACATAGAGCTGAAAGATGCTGGTGTTGACAGCGAGTCCTGTAAAGGATATGCAAAAAAAAAAAAAAAAATCCGGATAACAGCACATTCAGACTGATCCTTTCCATGTTAAACTGCGAAGAGTTTGTTTTTAACGTGCAAACGAGTCTTCCGAAATTTTAGTTCTTGTCTGAGAAGGTTAGTTGTCAGATCCACTATCCCATTATCAAAAGGTAGGATACCTTTTTCCTAATTTTATACAAATGTACACAGTTTATATTGGAGTAATCTTAAAGCCACTTCAACTCATTTGAGTGTATTTATAGGATACATATTTAGTTTCATTAATAGAATTAACGTTTTGAATATTCTAATTATTACACATTAAACACATGCCTCTGTTACGCTTCGAAAATAAATTGCATATTGTTATAAATCACATGGCTAGACATTGTAAAGACACGATTTAGTGTCACTCATTGAGCACATTTATGGAAATATCAAGAAACAACCTGTTCTACAGATGTGTTTCTTTTCTTTGAAATCATCTTAGCGGTCGCAACAGACTTCAATATTAAAGTGTAAAAATTAAAAGTTCGGTTTCCATGTCTGTAACGTCCCCATGGCTGAAGGACAAACAGCACACACTTGTAATTTGTTTCTGTGACTCACAGAACATAATTAGAAGGGTGACGACAGGAACGCCACGTGCAGAATGACATATGTCAATTTAAAAGTCAAAGATAGGGAGCGTCCCTTAGTACATGTGCCTAATTTAGCCTGAATGACCTGAGCTCTCAAGTCAATAATATTCGACTCGGACACTCGGTCACCGGACAGAAGTAAGGCACGTTAGCACTGCGCGACAGTGGCGCCCGTAATTATGTCTACGTAAAATCACGCCTGAAAACAGTTATGTGCATATCATTTGCATGACGTCGCAGTTAACACCAGTATTTCTTAGCTGATTGTGATTGCTTGGTAAGTTTACGTTTAATAGTTAGCCATTGATTTCTGAACTACTGTTACTCATACCATTGTAATAAAACCAACGCAAGGGGGTTTGCTTCCAAATCGCCAGCAGCTGTAATTCGAGCTCGTTATGCGGGATTACGAATTGAATTCCCGTATTGAAAATATGGTGCTAGTGTTGTGGTTATTATCACCATTGCTATTATCACAATTCTATATTTACTTCGTATAGCATATCCTGATACCCATTTTAGACTGGATGGACCTGGAAGCCCATGTGAAAGTTAACAATAATCCCCGCCTCATTCGCCATTCGAACGCATGACCACCGGGCCGGCAGAGGACTAGAATTATGTGTAAAAAGGACATGGTCCCTTAGGTGTTTCGGGTAAATAGTACCAGCACCATCATTGTTAAAAAATGGGCACTGGGTGAGTGCTGTGGGTAATTAAATTATTAGACTCACCGCCTTTACTTTCCAGGTATCAGTTTTAAGCTGGGTCAACATGAGAGCCGAAGACAATTTAAAAACAAAATCCGCTTCCATGGGGATTTGAACTCTTGACCTCCAGGACGACAGGCAAGCGTGCTTGCCAATTCGCTATTACAGATTTATGTCTACCCAATGGAGGTTAACTAGCCAGTAAGTTTAAATACCCCGTGCACGCAAATAGCCAATCGTGTTCGTGCATAAGCCATCATTTTTTTTCTGTATGTGTTTTAAAATGTTATGTCATCGGAATGTACAGACGAATACTGGCAGTCTATAATTTTATCGTTGTTAATAACGTGGGCATTGCGTGACGACAGAAACATTAACTATCACTATTGTCACAGACGGAAACACGTATCAATTTTTTGTCACAGTAATGTCTAGAATAATGGTGATAGATTGTGAATGACAAGTTTAACTAGCTCCTCTAAGGTGATATCTTTGAGATCTTGCGGCCCGTGGTTAGTGATTATTTGAGGCTGGACTTGCGTTAAGTGTAGTCTTCACGTTATATAGCCCATGATACTTTTATGGACTCAATCAGTTGATGAAATATTGGTTGTCTTTCAGTTGGAGAGAATACTTGCAATTGTAATGTATCTCTTCACTCTTCATTTTTTCATATTTGCTGTCGATTTATTTCTTCGCATCATCATCGACATTGTTATGGTCGTTATCTTTTATGTCAGCACCATAATTAAGATTAATGGCATCTTTACTGTCATTCACTTAGTCGGTGTGGTCATCATCATCATCATCATCATCATCATCATCATCATCATCATCATCATCATCATCATCATTATCATCATTATCATCATTGGCTTCATCAAAGGCTCCTCCTCGTCTTCTTCTTCTTCTTCTTCTTCTTCTTCTTCTTCTTCTTCTTCTTCTTCTTCTTCTTCTTCTTCTTCTTCTTCTTCTTCTTCTTCTTCTTCTTCTTCCTCTTGTTCTTGTTCTTCTTCTTCTTCTTCTTCTTCTTCTTCTTCTTCTTCTTCTTCTTCTTCTTCTTCTTCTTCTTATTCTTCTTCTTCTTCTTCTTCTTCTTCTTCTTGTTCTTGTTCTTCTTCTTCTTGTTCTTCTTCTTCTTGTTCTTCTTCTTCTTCTTCTTCTTCTTCTTCTTCTTCTTCTTCTTCTTCTTCTTCTTCTTCTTCTTCTTCTTATACGTCTACGCCTCCTCCTCCTCCTCCTCCACCTCCTCCTCCTCCTCCCTCTTCTTTTTCTTCTTCGTCTTGATCTTCTTTTCTTACCCACCCTATGTTTTAACATTGTATCCATTTTATCATTTATGCGATCCATGTTACCACCCATCTGATATTGTTTACGTTATTGAATATACTGAATATGTATCATCAACTTCCATTGCGTTGGGTTTAAGACCTATGCTTTCGGTATTCAGCTGTCTAAAGCAGTCACAATTTATGTATTTATATATCAGTTCATCTCTCAAATATCACTGAGATAACTAACTTTTGTAACCTTGTGACAAAAATTAGGGTATTTCCAGCCAATTACGAGCTCTCATTAAGTGTTTCGTCGTTTGTACTCCGTTTTTGGGTCTTCCGTCTTTAATATTTCTTTTTATTATTTCGTTTGTGTTGTTGAACTGCTTACTTCGATAGGAAACTTTTCTGTATCTCCGTGTGTTTTTCTATCCTTCGAGTGTCACTGCCATATTATGTGTTTTTATTCTGTCTCGCATCACAGCTCGGCAGCAATACATCCCTGTTTTCTATTTCTTTAGGAACTATTCTATTATCTAAAAACAGTACACTTTGTCGTCCAATGCTAATATCCAGTGCTTTAGACAATGAATGAATTCTCTGATAGTATTGCTTCTTTAACATTGTGTGTTAAGCAAATGTTATGATCAGTAGGAAGTATTATAATTGATGACGTGTGACCGATACACATTAACCGACGTATCAATTGGTGTGAATCTCCAAACATTTCATCAAGTCATCTCAAATAATTGAAACTTTTCTCTGTATTTGCTATTACAATATGGATTCAGTGAGTTTTTCATCGCCACGAGAGTCATCAGCATCACCACAGTACGTATCGTATCATAGGGAGTCTTATTGAGTGTACCCTAGCCTAACAGAATGGTTGTCATGGGTACGAATCATCATCGTGCGGACTTTTAAAAAAAAAATTGATCTGAGCTCCCAAACCAGTGTAAAACGGGTACCAGGAAATGTCTTTTGAAGCAAAGGCGGTCTGTGTGATACCAACTACATCACCCACTAAGTGCCGTTTGGTCTATTAACAATATGGGCCTAGCACTAGATGTCTATTGCACCTTAACGCACAAAAGAAGAGACCTTAAAGTTTTTTTTCTTAACTTAATAACTGTATAAGGATGCCATGAAGACATAATTATTACTCAAAAGATCGATTTATCATAATTCTTCAAAGTGTTATTTGCAATACCTTAAAAGTTGAAAGATGCCAAATGTCGGAACAGTATGTAATTGAAAATGACACCCGTCAATAAATAGTTAAGAATACATTAGAAACTAAATATAATCGCCTTAATATGCTTCTACTTTATAAACCCAGCGTGCCAAGACCAAAATTAGGAGGGTACTGATCAGAGAGTTGCTTTATGCAGATGATGCTGCAATTACGACACACTCTGTGGAAGAATTACAATGTCTATCTGTATTCTCCATTGTTTGTTCTGAAATTGGTTTAACAATTAGAAAAAATAAGTCGCTGATTATGTAACAAGGTGCATATGGGGTACCATCAATCTTTAGCGACGACGCCGAACTGGGGATAGTGACCATTTCACATATCTACTATCAGATGTAAATAGCACATTATCCCTGGATCAGAAAATCAACATCAGGATTGGTAAGGCAGCAACAACAATGAACAGGTTAACAAAAAGAGTCTGGGAGAACAGGTAGCTTACTGCCAAACCAAAAGCACTTGTCTATCAAGCCTGTGTCCTTAGTACTCTTCTTTATGGCAGTGAAGCCTGTTCAACTTACTCACACCAAGAGGAACGTTTAAACAGCCTTCATATGCGGTGTCTGCGAAGAATATTTGGTATTAAGTGGCAAGACAAAATCACAAATACTTAAGTATTGGAAAGATCAGGTTGTGTGACAGTTTGTTCCATGCTCAGTCTTCGTAGACTTAGATGGATAGAACACGTTAGGAGGATGGATGATGGTATAATACCAAAGGACATCTTTTTGGTGAATTACAGATGGGTAACAGATCTCTGGGTCGGCCTCTATTACGATACAAAGATGTGTGTAAGGGGGACATGATTGATACAGGCATTGATAATGCACATTGGGAGCAAGTAGCCGCTGAAACGTGTTGCATGGAGGGCAACTATCAGAAATGGAATAAAGACAAAGGAGAAAATGATTACGGATAGGTCACACACTGAGCGCATAAGGCGTAAGATGGTATATGATTGTGAAAATGACCATGTGTTCACATGCATCCACTGTAGACGAACATTTACAGCGCGAATTGGCCTGAACAGTCACATTCGCTACCGCTATGTGCTGTAATTATTATACCTTTTTGAAGCACAATGTAACAAACTATCGTCTGTCAAAACGGCAAGGTGAGAATGTTATAAACCCAGCTTAATCAAACAGCGAAAGCTTTAATCTTCAAGAGTACCTAGGTGATTTTTGTAGCAAACAGCGATTGTGGTGCTCTTCAGTGGCAGGTGCATAGGATTGTGTCGTAATAGTACCGCGTGCAGTGATGTCGATTCTTAAAAAGTAATATTCAGTACACCGACTGTGATTTTGTAGGTATTGGGGAGTGGGCTCTAAAGAGAACCGTGGGCAGCAGTTGAGAACCATTGATTTTTTTCGGTATATTGTCCATTCATGTATACTAATTTGGCGAGGTGTAGTTGATTTGGAGCTACAAAGATAATGTCATGATTAGGGTTGGACTAGGGTTCGATTCCTGCGCTCATCATCCGCCAACAGAAGAAACGACTGACCACCTCTCTCTCCGTGAATTCAGGCCAACAAAATGTCATGCCCTATTACATCACAGACCATAGCAGGTTGCAACATAGGATTTCGTAACTGCTCTTGTTTATTCTCACGACTCATGAATGTTTTCTGTTGTTTACTACACACTTCTTTCGACATTCATTATTACGTAGTAGCATAATCATTCTGCCTCAGTGATCGAACTGCCTGTGTGAATTAATAGTCTTCTCATAAGATCCTACGTGCAAGTAACTGTGGTGACCCCATGTCCTGGGACTGTAACAGCGAGGTCATATTTGGTGGTCATAGATGATTGTATTGTCTAATTACAGGAACGGCTGCAGTTATCATGCTTGATTGCTTGATTGATTGATTGGTTGACTGACTGAATCCAAGGATCTTCTGCATTGTATTGTGAAGCTATCATTATTTCAACATCTTGCTTGAACTCACACATAACACATTTCACACCAGGTAATGAGTGGCAGACCGTGTCGCGCTGGGTTTTAACGTGACGGTATGGGAGCCGGTCGTTCAGAAAGCAATGGCAAACTACTGAACGTAAACTTTCCAAGACATCAACAACTGGTTGTTGTGCTGGTGTTGACAGCGATATCCTGTAAATAGGATATGCAGCCAAAAAAAAAAAAAAAATAAGTGGCAACAAACTAAGCCATAACACAATCACAATTAACAAAAAAAAAAAAAAAAAAAAAAGAACAGTTTCTTTCCACGCCATGAGGCGTTTTGTATTTATAGTCCAAGGACTTATATTAGTACACAAACCAAAAGGAGACATTTCATGGTACCTAGCTTAGGATATAATGAGAAATAAAAAAGAATTAACGCACAAAGAGAACTGATTTCTGGTATCAGGAAAGGACAGTCTAAATTCTTTGGGCAAATCGTGAGAAAGGAGAGGCTGGAATATGTCATCACAAAAGAAAAACTCGAGAAGAAGGGAAGTAGAGAAAGAACAAGGTAATACATTATGGACAGTTGGACATCACGGCATGGAGAAATAGTATCAGATATTACTGGCTGCTCACGGAACAACATGATGTTGGTAGATATGATCTTCAGCGCCACGCGGCTTGGATTTTAAGAATATTAGACTGAGTGAAAAGTGTACAATTGCAGGCGTTGATGAGGATTCGAACACATCTGCCCATATCCAACGGGCTGGCAGACACTATGATACTGCGGCTCCAACCACAAATATACCGGAAACAAGAAACATCAATGAGATCAGGGAAGTGTCTATCATCTATTATGTATATAACGATAAATGTGAGCGATTAGGGTGGTTTATTACCATGTCTGCACAATAGTTATGCTTAGAAAACATTCAGTCAGAGATATGACCAGAACAAAATTAGGAAGGACAATCAATAGACAAAATCAGATGCGCAGGTTATACAGTTTTGTTGCATGTAGTAGAGAAAACCTCCAATCCAATCCATTCCATTTTTTGGTATGAACACCCCCTTTCAGCCTTCTAGTTTTGACTTAGCTATATTTGGGGTAATTATAATGTAACTTGTAGTTTGTCTTTCGCACATTGGGCTGCTTGTTGTCAGCTTCCAGGCTTTTGATGGGGTGATTGTGTTCATTCCTTTCTTGTTAGATTTTCCATGTCTGGCCAGAGTCGCGCACTTATTGAGGCCTGGAGTTGATGTGTACCGACCCCGTCATGTGGTGCTGTTTCCTTCAGGGAGCTTTACCTCTCGTTCTATATGCTCCAGTAATTGTAATCATTTGGGCGTCTTCTTGGTCTCCCTTGATTTCGTGTGTTGTGGTCGGTTCACCAATTCGATCTTGGCGGGGAGCGATATAGTTCATCCTCAGAAAGCAACGGCAAACTACAGAGGGTAATCTTGCCAAGAACATCAACAGCAGATGAAAAATGCTGGTGCTGACTGCCACGTTCTGTAAGGGATATGCAACTTTTAAAAAAAAGTTTAGGCTGGGTGAACATGGGAGCTTAGGTCAATTAAAACACAATCATTATCAATGCTGATTCGAACCCTTGAACACAGTGTCAGCAGGAGCCTGTTTAGCTAATACGTTACCGCTTCCCCCATACTATTATAAGTTTAACTGCAAAAAAGAACTTAATATTTCAATGCGTTGATGATCATTAATTCGCAAAGCACACAGTATGACATAATCACTGTTCCACTCACCATAGCCAACGTAAAATCACCGGCCCTGTAGGCCTCATGCATTAAGACAGAGCTGATCAATCGTAGGGAAAAAGCATGAAGGGGATTACTCACACCTGGTTGAACCTACAGGCTATAGTCCGGGAATAATGCGACCTGCAGCTGATACTTAATATTCTTTGTCTGTGTGATTTATGAGACGAGTTCAATGGTTAACACCTCTCACAGATTAACGACTTCCAGCGGAGAACAATAACTGGGAAACGGGTTACTGGCAGAAGTGTTGTCAATGTGACGGATAGATAATTTGATGAATGATTGGGTCGTTGACACTTCAGATAGGTCGTCAATGGGTAAATGTAGACGTTTTGTTGTTTTATTGTGTGCCTTGCAACTGGCAGTTACATGGGGTTATGTTACGGATGTTGTTTATCAGATAATTACCATGTCGCACAGATGATCACCAGGTAGTGCTCATTTCGTATTTATTGCACTCTAAGCAACAATAGAGAAATTATCTCCAAGCAGTTTCCTGCTGTGAGCCCCTGATGTGATAGAGTCACCAGAAGCTGTAGGACTAAATGCGCGGAGAAATAGGTGGTCAATCAGGCGACCGGCCACGGCATCCAAACCTCCCCCTATCGTGCTCACGACATGATCAGTGCAGTTCCCTGTCAACTTCACTAAACATCCCGCTATTTCTGCACTAATAATCACCATCTTCCACTTTTGCCGTCAAACGTCGTGGGGAAGAATATTTTGCGTTCCAGCGCACGATGTGTGGCACTGGATAGTGTCATTCTGTGTGATTGTACAATGTCTTTGATGTCGTCAACTCATTTTCTTCTCGGGCGTCCTCCTGCTCTCGTAGCAGATGTTCTTTGATGTAAGGCCAGTGCTGGTAGTTGATGGTGTTGTATTCTATCGAGATGGCCGAACAATTTGATCTTTTGTCTTTAAGTATATGTGGCACTATGTGTTGATGCCACTGTCTGTCTGATAACAGCATTTCTTACTCGGTCTCGGATTGTTAAGTTGGCAGCTCTCCTCAGGCATCTCATCTCGCAAGTGTTGATTTTGTATAAGTGCTGTTAGAATGATGTCGATGTATGGCTTTGTTAGCATATGGCTGGTGTAAATATGCTATTTATTATCTGTCGTTTTGCGGACATAGGTATATTTGGATGTTTGAGTATGGTTGATAGCTGCACTATTCTGGTTAAATTAACGCAAACAGCTTCATGTGTTTATGGAAATTCAAACTTATTAAGCGAGACATGAAAACATGAATTAAATCTCAGTTACCTCGCGAGGAATTCCTGCCATCCTCTTTAATTAATTTACTTGATTGAATAGGGAGAAAGAATCTTGAGAATCGCCATTGAGATTTCGTAATCAACATTTTCTCGACGATTAATCAACGTTGTCTTAATGCATGGAGACATTGGACGTGATGGTTTTCTAGTTGATAGTTTAACCTCATCAGCTGAATCTATCTTTTACTTCAACCAGTTCAGATCAATCGGCCTTGAATTAAACAACGCTTGGAAATCTGGACCCACCGTATATCCATGCAATTTAAATTGTGTCGGGCTTGCCAAGACCAAAATGCATTGACTTGACGGAATAGGCGCATAGCTAGCTGATCATTGAAGAAGAATAGACATAAGATGTAGACGATGGAATAATAGATTCTAGCGCCCTCCCTCACAGCATACAGCCAAAACGTATTTGTTAGAAAATTCGCACATTCCATATCCATGCCAGTATTACTCAGTATTTTTCCCCTATAGCACTCACGGCCACGAGAGGTTTGACATTTTTAATAATTTAATAATTCTATATATCTTTCTAAAGGTGTTATAATCCCCGTGTCTGTCGTAATGATGCTATTTAGTAAAAACTGTCAAAAGCATATAATCTATTTACTTCTGATGTGAATATAACAAGACAGGACTGTATACTGAATCAGTACCTTCGCTTTATTCAGTAATGTTATACAATATTTGTGATGTTTCCTATCCTTTATGCATATAATACAGTTAAACCTCGGTTTTCGTCGATAATCCGTCCGAAAACAATAGGAGAATTCCAAAACCAACGAAAACTGAGGCAATTATTTCCATACGAATCAATATTACTCCAATTAATTCGTTCTAGAAACTCCATATATATATATATATATATATATATATATATATATATATATATATATATATATATATATATATATATATATATATATATATATACGGGGATGCGTGAATAATTTTATCTTTTTTCGTTATAAGATCTGTCGGGGGTATTTTCTTATCAATGTAGATTTTACATATTGCTAACTACCTCACAGGAAAAAAAAAAGGATATGCAAACAAGATAACTCTCACTAAGATTTTAACTTGTGCCAAATGTGTTGGGGTAGAGAATTGTGTGTGTGTGTGTGTGTGTGTATGTGTGTGTTGTGTGTGAGGGGGAGAGAAAGAGAGAGAGGGAGAGAGAGAGAGAGAGAGAGAGAGAGAGAGAGAGAGAGAGAGAGAGAGAGAGAGAGAGAGATACCACATTCCTTTTCCTAATCTTAAACAAACAAAGAAAAGTTTGATAATACTGAACAACATAGTGTAGATGCCAATAAATTATAAGCAGTTGCTTTAGTGCATCATTTACGAGATATAATGCCTTTAAAAGTTTCGTCGTAGGCTGGTGATAAATATATATTGGTATAATGATTCGCATATGAGAAGAAATGAATTGGAGAACTTGGTGACAACTGGCAAGATCGAAGGGAATAGACCAAGGGGTAGACCGAGAAGTAAATACCTGGATGGCTTGGCCACATGGCATGGTCGAGACAGGAACACTGAGCTGATCCACGACTCTGGTTATCGAGTGAAATGGCGAGTCATGACCGCCCACGCTTTCCGGCATGGCACATGATTTATTGATTAGTTAGTTAGTTAGCAAGTCGAGGTTCCAACTTCACGGCAACGGGTCATCCCCATTATGCTCCATTCCAGTGCCAGTGAATATCACACAAAATGCTCCTCACTGTTCAATGTGAAAAGTGGAAAAGACAGGAGTCTCGGCAATTCTATAGCCCGCACAGGTTAATTGTGCATAATGCCGCCGCCAGAATGCCAACACAAAATTCATCCTCGAAAACTACAGTTCATCGTCGACGGACTCGGCAGTCACCAGAAAGACCTCATTGACCCACATTTTCTCACATGGCTCGGTATGTTACCGCAGGGCGACCCGCCGAAAGTGTCGCACAAAGCAGGAACTCCGCAGATTCAGCGCCGACTCCCAGGAGTCTCCTGAAAAATGCACCCGTGAAACGAAAAGGCAAATAAGTTTTATGGATTGATAATTGCAAAGATCGGGATGTTATATTTGAGCTTTTCTCAGCTACCCATACTGAGTTAAAAGACAGCTTAGCTATTTAAATGATCAACATCATACCATCACGATAATATTGGTTTTCTGAAACAAACTAACATCGATGATTCAAATTATGTTTAGTTTTTCTTGGTAAGTTCAAAGTCAACGTAACTTTTCGGAATTCTCCGCTTCATGGCGGTTGCTTCCAATGCTCACAGCATAATTAAAATGTAATTCACTACAGCATTGTTTCCCAACCTTTTTTGTGCTATGCCCCACCTAAGCCTTTCTAAAATTCTTATTCCCCCCTCCCCCCCCCCCCCCCCCCAAACATATGCATCATTTTTAATATTCAAACATTGAAATGTTCACCAAAGAAACTTTAATTGTTTTTTTTTTTTAAAGAAGGGATCACGGTTCCAGAGGGGCCAGAGCTGTGTGTCGCTTGTGTTGGGTGAATTATTTTTTTTAGAGGGGGGGGGGGGGGGGGGGTTTGGCGGTTACCTCAGACAAGCTAATTCCCCCACCTCCCCCTTTTTTATGTGGACCCTTAGTCTCACAGTGAGCTATTGCCCACAGTGGTCCACCAGTCACACATCTAAGGTGAGGATATGTGATGGGTTTTTATTTGATCATCCCGGCCCCTGACCAGACCAGGTGCACTACTGGGGGGAGAGCAGCAAATGCACCCGATCATAGCCAAAGGACCGATAATCGCTAGGAAATTATTGAGCAAACACAGTAAGTAAATTTTCAAAACATATAATGGAGAACTGAAATTCAAGCACAAAATAATTTTAATGAAAGATTTCTCTATATTATTTTAATTATTAGTAATTATTTAAATTTAGTGAGATCCTTGCGCTTGATGCTTGCTGCAAAGAGATTTTATGTCAGGTTCCAATTTAGTTAACTTCAGTCTCAAGTCTCCCCGTTTTGTTATATCCAGGCGATGTCTTCCATTTTCGAATTGCCCCCCTTAACAATCGAATTGCCCCCCCCCCCTGTGGGGCGTGGGCCCCACGTTGGGAAACACTGCACTACAGTATGTAAGACAAGCTCGTGTAAACTGTTCTTAACTTCTTGGCATGCATTTCAGCTGATCTTTCGCTCGTCGTCTCGAGTCTTTCCTTCTTTGCCTTTGTTTATTGCTTTCTTCCACTCTCCCTCCCTCTCTCTCTCTCTCTCTCTCTCTCTCTCTCTCTCTCTCTCTCTCTCTCTCTCTCTCTCTCTCTCTCTCTCTCTCTCTCTCTCTCTTATCGATCAAAACCAGTTCATAGTTAAGAATAAATACATAGTTGTCAGAAAGATGATAAAATCAATACATATGTATGTGGACAATTGACAGACAGACAGACAAACAGACAGACAGACAGACAGACAGACAGACAGACAGACAGACAGACAGACAGAGATGTTCTAAAATAAACTGTACAAAGAGGACTACACCTTAGCGCCCAAGTAATTTATCATACAATGCAGACCGACTATTCAATAAAACCTCAAGAAAAGGCGCACGTAAACAACAATCAATCACAGTATGAAAACCGGCGCAGAAGTCCAGAACTGTGGCCGGGTCTTGAAACATCAAGGCGGAAGTCGCACTGACACAGAAAAGCAGTGGAAAAGCAAAGCTATTCAAACCTTCACTGTCAATAGCAGCAGCCGTGTTTGTCGTGGATTTCCTTAGTTATAGAAGTTACTAATTCAGCCGTTAACACGTGCGCATTTCCGGTAATCCTTTATATTCTGTCAGTGCTGCAAGCTATAATTACTCGGCTATTATTGAGGATACTTTAGTAATAGCTCCCTTGCTGGAGCAGTGGTTTCTATAGTCTATATTTGTGGTTGTTATGAAGTATGTGGTGTGTATTCGTGTTATTGTAGTAGAGTGCTGGCTTACCTTTATGTGGAACGGTATTCCATCCAGCATGAATGAATCACCAAAAAAAAAAAAAAAACGAGAAGCAGGCTGTAAGCTGTACCAGAACAAGATCACAAGTTGCAAATTTTGACGTTGAGGTTTAACCCTTCGCCGGCACAGAAAACAAAAACCAAGCGACACAACTACATGAAAAACATGCTAGATGAATTGGCACAATAAGATGATCAGCGACTGAACTTATCTATACACAATTGTTATCACAGGGACACGATTGTCTGTGCTGTCCAACGAGGCATCTAATTATCATAATAATGATACTGTTCCGATCCTTTGTCATTAATGTATCAAAATTTATTAGAGAGTTGAATTTATGTTCATTTGTGCTTTTATGCAAGTCTCCTGTGTTATGTTCTGTTACTTCTTGACAATGCGATACAAATGGTTTTAAGATGGTCTAAATAAAGGCAAACCAAAAAAGACTATTCGTAAAAATACAGTTGTTTAAAATAGAGAAACAAAAAATATTAGGTTGCTTCTTGTTTATTTTGTGCTGTAGTTAATTCATCAGAAGGGCAGTCTGGAACTTGCTTCGAAAATCCCATCCTACTGTGTTTCTGTTCTGATAGATATTTTATTATCGATGTGTATTGTGATGAAGACATAATTTTGTTAACTTCCAGTCGTATCTATAGAGTTTTTGAGGTGAGATGAGAAGATGTCTTGTTAAATCAACATAGATACACGTTAACAATCTACAACAGAACTGATAAAGATTCTGTATTGTATAATATTGAAGAGCTGTGTATTACACATCTCTTCTATGTGTTTCTCTGAGTTGTTTAGGTGTGGAGAACATCAGTGGCAAAGTTTGCCTTTATATTAGCAGGTAGATAAATACATAGAGGAAACGCCAAGTGGACTTCTAATCAAACCGGTACTGGACTACTAGCATTGCAACTCTTTACTAGCGTTTGAGGGTGGGGTCGAAGCATGTGTGAGAGTGTCCGGAGTGCAGTGACTTCAATTCTCTAGCCAAGTGTTAACCCAAGTAAACATATTAGTAATTTAGTAATGAAATCGTCTCGCTCCTTGATGCGTATTAGCTGTATGGAGCTAGCCAAATATATTTAGACTCTCGGCACTAGATAATTGATGTGGTAAACATCATTTACAACCCACAACATTTCTTAATACACATTTATTCTGCATACACGTGGGTGTCCAGATATGTAAAAAATAATTCCCGGAGAATTAATCACATGACCACCAGGCCATCAAGCACGCGTGCTAGCACTGCGCTCCTCTATGCGTCCCCTATGTTGTATACACTATGTTTATTATGTGCATGCCAGATATATATAAACTTTTGCTTTACTTATTTACTGACCTATTAGACTACTTACTAATTTAACGTATGCTTCCCACATCAAATAACACGCACATTAGGAACGTTACATTAAACACATTGTCACATACTGGTTTTCCTTGATGATTTCAACCAACAGTCTCTGCTTATGTTGACAGTCTCTCTATGATAACAACACAGTAAACACTTAGAACAGATTTGTGATGACAATTCTCGTTCAGTATTACACAATACAGAGTCTTTACAAATTCTCTGCACAGAGTTATCCTGTAGTTTAGTTAACCAGACAAGGCATTTTTTCATCTCACCTCTGAAACTCTTCAGTTATGTTATGTTATGTTATGTTATGTTATGTTATGTTATGTTATGTTATGCTATGCTATGCTATGCTATGCTATGCTATGCTATGCTATGCTATGTTATGTAATCACGATCATTATCTCCGCACATTGGATATTCCCATGCTTGCTCAGTCCTCCAACGCAGCAGTCATCTCAAAGTATCTTTACTCATTGTTCCCGTGAGGACCTGGTTGTAAATGCTTCTCTCTCGCAGTCGTCGACGACATTGACGTGCTTGCCCAGGCTTCACTCCTAATTCGTGTAATCGAACTAGCGTTAGAGACACGTCGCTACCGGCCAAATGGGTCCGCACTGCACTGATGATAGCGGCCCTGCCCATGCTTCTTCCTGCAATTATTGGTGTATGGTTTGTTAGCTTACCCGAGCATTTATTGCCCTTTACCTGGTGTGTCCGTGTGCATACGTCCGGGTAACTGATGTGAGGCTTGAGTTTCAAGTGAAGTCTATCCATTCAGTACAGACTTTGCCGTTTACAAATTCTCTGTAGCATGTTCATGGAGGCGGCGGTGATGTCCATAGTCATGCTTTATGTAGTTGTCGGGTAATAGCCACTGTCCTCTTTAATTGTTTTTCCCATCCTTTGTGCTGTATGTGCCTACACTGACATTGACCTGCTCTTCATCGACACGTCTCTCATGATGATGATATTTTCTGGACGCAAATGATGTTCGGCCAATTTCTTTATCTCAGTGGCGGCTGATGCAAGCAGCTGACCTCGGCGTATCTTAGACTGATTATACATGTCATCGTGTGTGTGTTGGTCCATTTTTCTAAGCGTTACAGCTGGCTATATTGTAGGCCTGTTTAACTGCTTCCTCCGCCTCGGTCATTCAGGCGCATTCTCTCTTGAGGTGCATTCCCTTTCTAACATTTATGACACTGCAGAGCGTGGTTTTTGTCTTCGGGTGCACTTCTACGCGCTATGACCTGGACAACTTTATGCATGCTGTCCATTGTTGGCAGGTCAATGATGTATCGTATGGTCTGGCACAAGTATCTTTTCTGCAGTTGAGTATGAGTTTCATTGCTTCGCCTCGCACTCTATCCATACTTTCCAGCTGGGTTCTGTTGAGGATGAGAAGGCTGAGACCGTAGTCTATGACTCTTAGCATGAGGATCGGTAAAGGTGAAAGAGCGGGCCTTGTTCAATATCTGCTGCTACCCTCACATTCGATGCTGTCAAGCCCTTCCTGGCCCTGATAGCAAACTGTGCACATGAAGCTTGTGAGACCAACATCTGTTGAAGGTGCCGAGATATTCGATTACGGTCATTCTGTCGCTGTCTGTACTGCACATGCTAACGACTGGCGTAGAGAGAACCATGTCAAAGGAAGCCTGTGCTCATTTCGCATGTGCCTTTGCTTTTTGGTACCACTATATACACTGTGTCATTTCTTGCGTCTATTTCTGCCACCCGTATGTCGTGTGCCGTATGCTTAACATGTGTCCCCTCGTCTCTGTCTGTCCTTTCGTTCTGAAGGAGAAATCTAAGCAGGGAAGCTTCTCCTTTTTATATCGATTTGTAGCGTCTTTCAATTGTCCATTTTCAGCTCGGGCATGGTACCTGTTCGAATACCGCCGTTCATACTCTTGTTACGTGCATGTGTTTATTCCCAAGAGAAGCTGATAAAACTCAGTCCTCAATATTATATACACCTATAATAAAAACAGGTTTCATAATGAAAGCGCGTTGGGATTCACAAAGAAGCCCGAAGACTGGTGGTTTCCTTACAGACAGTGTTATTATTAGTATGGAAAAGAATAACGAAGAAATGACTCGGTGATCTAGATGGCAACATCCAGGATAGCATATGTGAACACAACAGCGATTGCAACACTTGGGTCTATATTATTCACTGCTCCGAAAATAAACAACAATATCAAATATACTAACATAGAGATAAATTTTAATTCACGAACGGATATCATAGACATCCAAGTTACACCTACGCAAAACGAACATAAAGAGTGGGTAACAGGTTGTTGATGAATTTTTAGGTTGACTGGAACGTGCAATGAAAATGTAATTATATAAATTACTAGCTGACCCTGCCCGGCTTCGCCCAGTCACTGGTGGGGAGCATCTCATTTAATTCATATAAGTAGTCATATAAGTTCTCGTTCCCGTTACCGACTGTCTGTCTGTCTGTCTGTCTGTCTGTCTGTCTGTCTGTCTGTCTGTCTGTCTGTCTGTCTGTCTGTCTGTCTGTCTGTCTGTCTGTCTGTCTGTCTGACCCGGCCCGGCATTGCCCAGCTCCTGGTGTGGAGCATCTCATTTAATTCATATAAATAGTCACATAAGTTCCCGTTCCCGTTACCGACTATCTGTCTGTCTGTCTGTCTGTCTGTCTGTCTGTCTGTCTGTCTGTCTGTCTGTCTGTCTGCCTGACCCTGTCCGGCTTCGCCCAGTCCCTGGTGGGGAGCATCTCATTTAATTCATATAAGTAGTCATATAAGTTCTCATTAAATTCATACAACAAAAAAAGTAACTTAAAAGAATGTTTTTCCACACACCATCCATTATTTTTAATGAAAACGCTTGCTAATCACCTGCATGACTACAGTAACTTCTTAAGCAAATAAAGATGAGTTACAATGTTATGCATTGTGCATTATTTTTATGAAAACTTTGAAAATGCCTTACAGTTTGTATCATTATTTATTATAACTCATATGCCGGTACATAACTATGGACACAGAGTTTATAAATCTGTGAAAACGATGCCACAATATGACTATAAGTTATACAGAAAAGTTATGCCCCTTGAAATAACTTTTACGGAGTTAGGTCCCCTGAAATATATGCAATTATAATGAAAAATGAAAAATGAAATAATACTGAGTAAGCAGGCGATTTCACACTAAAAAAATATCACAGTTGACAGCTCTGGACTGAAAGGAAGGCGTGTAGAAAATTTCATCTCAATCGGATGGGCCGTTCGCGAGCGCACAAAGGACATACATAGATACATACATAGATACAGACAGACAGACATACGATCCTTATTTATATATAAGATTAGAGGAACAAACATTGCAACGCTAAAAGAAAAACTCCAAACCTATATAAACTAGAACAGATAGAACAACACTGGTCAGAGTACTAAGACCAGACATACTTCCCCTGACAACATATTGAAGTGAAATATAGACATATAATACCAGCTGAAAATCATAAATATATCTTTGAATATGCGTGCTACAGAAGAACAGTTCATTGGACAGAAAATATTTTTTAAACAGATATATTCAGCAAAAACTCAATGTTACAAAAAAGATTGGTTATTAAGACAAACACAATTGTTGAACGTGAAATATGTTGGGTACACAAAGAGACTTGCATGTATGGATAAGATAGCTATTGGGGGAAGGCGAGCCGACGAAGCGAAGAGGAAAACCACGTCATATATGGATTCTAAATGTGAAAGATAATTTTCACATGACAGAACAGAGACAGGACAAATGGCTTATGATAGAAATCGAGAGATTGTTATGGAGGCAAAGTTCTCCACAAGATACGCAAATAGATGACGGATGTTAGGTTATCTGTCTGGTAAAAGAATCTGACTCTAGTTGGGAGGAAAACAGAAAAATCAGACACAGGCTGGTCATTTCAGTCGGCTCTTTGGCTCTCTTAATAGAAGTGAAAAGCCACCAGCTGATGATAGAACACGTCTCAGCTACTCGAAGAGTTGGAAGAAGCAGTCTTTTCCTATTTCATAATATTTTACAATGCAGGAGCTAAAGGCAGGTTTCATTATGTTGAGACCAGAAAGTCATATGGACTTGGGAAAACCCACAATGAATCGCTAATTCATTAGGATAAAAACGTGTTGAATAAACCGACTAAGTGCATTGGGATGATAAATCCTCTTAAGCGAATTCACATAGCTGCCATAGGCTTATAAACCGCTGAAATGTTGTCATTGCAAAATGTTGTCTCAATTTATGCATCAATATAGTAGTTTTCCCAAAGCAGCGTCCTTTAATTTGATATACAACATACAACATGTGTGCTACCATATTCACAACTTGTAGGTAATAACTGTGACTCACCACTACTTGCCATTTTCAGCCCATCCATTATTGTTCAGTCGAAACTTACTTTTTGTTTGCCACTGAATCTGTTAATAAATATAAACTTGACAAATACTCCCCCTGCCTTAACCAACCAAACTCCACCCCAGCCCTTCAATAGTGGGAAGATGCGCGTATTGTTCCAATATTGATAAACAACAAACGCCTAGATAAAACTAATGCAATCGTCCTATACCCCTAATATGGTGCCTGAGGGATGTAGCTAAGAGGGTGAAAAATAAACATCTTAACTGGTTCCTTGAGAGCGCTGGAAACTCATGCTATGAACAGACATACTTCAGATATCATCCACAATCAACATTTCAGAATAACACCAGGAATCCAGGAATATATTTAGGTCAATAACATACAGGGGCTTCTTACTCAAGTTATAACAAGAAAACGATAGAGTTTAGAGATTGGAGAAAGTGTATATTGATGAAGTTGAGAGACATAGACATCCGTGACAAGATGACCAAATAATAAATACTCAGTGATTAATAAAACAATTCAATTATATATATATATATATATATATATATATATATATATATATATATATATATATATATATATATATATATATATATATATATATATATATATATATATAGTTTTCATTTCCGTGTGTTTAAGATGTTACATATCTCTTGAGTTTTAAATTGATTTTGTTTATCAGCAGATGCTCATCTCAATATATTTTTAAAAAAAATAAAGATAAAGTCATGTAGATGTGATCTAAACATCTTATCAATAGTAGATGTGATCTAAACTTCTTATCAATACACATATGGTCAATTTTCTTAATTGTGGTCTAGTAATAGACACGATACTTCAAATATGATTTTATTTCGGAAAACACTTTCCCCTATGACATTGATTTAATACACAACAAGTGGTGACAAGTCACTGAAATTGTTCTGGCGACTACATAAAAGCATGAGTGGTGTAGTCAAGAATAAGAGCATTTCTGACTTCCAAGGTGCTGACCTCATCTGGCAGAGGACTGACGAGGACAAGGGCAAAGCCCTCTTTGAACGCTATCTAGAGCAGACCAACCAGACAGACATGGGAGGCCGAAATCTGGCCAAGGAGGTAACCTCAGACAGGTGCAAAGCCCAGAACACTTCGGATGAAGACGCAGTGACAGTGAAAGAAATCAAGGCTGTACTTCGACGATCAAAAAACAGTGCTCCAGGGCCTGATGGCATAAGATACGATGACATCAATAGGTGTAGCGACAAAGAGCTAGAGAAACTAGCAGACATGTACAACAACAGTATAGAGAGTGTTAGCATCAAGGAAGAGTGGTTACACAGCTATCTGATTCCCTTGCCGAAGCCTGACAAAGACCACAAAAAAATTCAGGGATATCGAATTATAACCATGCAGAATACAATTTTTCCACCGTCTCTGAACACAGCATGTTGGTGTTGGATTGTTGACAATATGATTATACGCAGGCAATGAATTATCTGGGGATACGGTTTAATCGAAGCCTTGCTTATAATGAGCACATAGACCAGGTGATAACAAAGGCCAAGCGGGGTTTTGCTGCGATGCGGGTGATGGCGGCAGCAAACTGTGAGCAGCGCTATCTATGTCTTCTGTACGAGGGGCTGGTCATGTGTGTTTTGGAGTATGCAATGGCAATCCTGACTCTCAGTCGTAAGCAGATAGAAAGGATGGAAAGGATACAGAATGAAGCTATGCGCATTATTCTTGGATGTACAAGAGATACAGCATGCAGGGCGATGCGCCACCTTCTTTATTTTCCAACCATTGAAGAGAGAATACAAGTTTGCAGGGCACGCGCCTACCTCAGAGTTAACGCAAACACACAACATCCACTGCATAGTGAAATTATGAAGGTGAAGGGCAGCAGGTTAAAAAGAGGACGATCGTGGATGGGTCAAGCCGAAGACATTCTTCAACAGGTGTGTTCACTTGAGGACTTAGAACCTGGCGAGGAGTGGGTGCAAGTGCCAACAGATTTCTGCACATCCTTTTCAGTTTGCATCCAACTAGATAGAAAATGCAGACTAGAAAATCCGGCTGCTGTGGAGGCTGAAGTACAAGCGTTGATTTTCGAGAATTCGCTAGACGGTGACGCGGTCATCTACACAGATGGGCCAGTCGTCCGACATGTGAGAAGCTCATGGGCCTTTACAGCTCGGGCCGGAGGGAGAATTGTGAAGGAGGACTCTGGTGCTTTCACTGAAACTACAAGTAGCCTGACTATGGAAGTCATGGCAGTAAGTAAAGCAATAACATGGCTCGAGACACAGACATTCACTAGGGCATGTTTCCTTAGCGACTCAATGAACATGATCAAGAGGATAGAGGAGGGGTCGATCCGAAGAGAATGGTTGCTGCCTCTGGAGCGGTCTCGGCTGACAAAGATTAGTTTCATCTTCGTGCCAGGCATGCGGGAGTACAAGGAAATGAGCGGGCTGACAAGCTCGCAGGTGAGGCTACTGTGGAAGGCGGACGCGCCATGGACCAGGCTGACATTCTGAATGCTCTACGAGAAGTAAGGCTCTTGCGTGAACCAAGTGATGACTGTGAATCTACAACCATGGCCAGACTGCGAGAACAGCAAATTAAAAGAGGGGTGGCCAAACAAGAACACTACGCAGGAAGCCAAAGAAGATTGATAAACCAACACAGAACTGGCGTCGTTAGCCGCTACACGCTGCGGGATTTTCTCAGGAGGGGATCCGAGCACTTATGGACTGAATGGTTTGATGTGCAATGAGGATGATCTGTCAACTAACTAACTAACTAACTAACTAACTAACTAACTAACTAACAACAAGTGGTGAATAATTCTCTATTTTCATTCATTTACACTAGTCCATTTTTCTTGGCGAACTCTTCACTACCAGTATTATCCTATCCTAAATCGACATTCAGGTCACCTATCAAACTTTTGATATTGATATTTCGTTGATCCCAAATAGCACATTGAAAAATGCATCCTTATTGATCCTTAACATTAGTTATTAACTGACACTTGACATATGTTAGGGCGCAATACTACATACAACACATTCATGTATACTTTTTGTGTGGTGTGTGAGTGCGTGTGCGTACGGTGTGTGCATGCGTGCAATTCTAAATGTTGATGTCATTATTCTAGAAATTACTACTTCCTACTCTATTAGTAATTTTCTGCCTCTTCAGATAGCTTTAGACCCACTCCTATCCTGTCAGGGGCATTTTTCTTTGTAAGGCCAGAGAACAACTTTGATTTCGAATGCGTTTAGAAATTGCTTTCCATCCTGTCATCTCTCTTGCTTCGCACACTCCCAAAACGCTAATCTTATATTTCATTTCCCATACAACGTGTGATATCCATCCTAAAACATACATACGAGGGAGCTTCAAATGAAAACCTTAAATATTTTGTCTTTGTTGTTTATTTTCTGAAAAAAGTAAAGAACAAATGTATCATTTTCCCATGAATTTACAACTGCGTTCAATGCAAGTCCACCAGCGCCGATAAAATGCTTGGATTCCTGTAGAAATACAAACTATCTTTGTCTCGCGTGTAACCACTCACGTGCCACTTGCTGTAGCTCTTCATCGGACCGACACGTTCAGAAACTCCCTACTCCACTCATACACTTGCTGGACTGACAGACATGCATCACCACACATGACCGTCATTCGCCGATGAATTGCTTTGTTTCACACCTTCAATGATAAAAATAAAACGGATAACAGAACACTGCCCCGCTTTGATGTATGTCAAAAGTGATGCGGTCAACTTTAAACGGCCCTCACGATGTCACAGTGTTTAACTGCACCGTGATGTCAAGTGCTTAACCCTCTTGACATCGTTAACAGCAATATTGACATGATTCAAGACAATGGCATGGTTATTGTAATTTCTATCACATTTTTAAGGTTTTGATTTAAAGCCCACTCATAGTTCTAACATTTAATGTAACACTTCTGGAGAGTTCCCTGGGTGCAATGATGTTAGTGGGTGATCTAGACCAGTGCTTTCCAAAGTGGTGGTCCGTGACCGGAGTCGGTCCGCGAGCCAATCTTTGCCAGTCCGCGACGTGAGTTGAAAAAAGTAACAAAGAAGTTAAATATTTTCTCCTTTGAGGATTGTTTAGAACTTTTTAAGAAAAAGATTGTCCTTTTCTCAAAACATGATATCCGCACCGTTTTTTTTAATTATTATTTAATGTTAAAATAAATTGAGCCTGCAGCCGTATAGCCCATGGAATATTTATTTGTAAGGAGAATCGAATCATTGGTTCAATGGGAAAGTTAAAATAGTAATCAGCTGAGACCGATACTAAAAGCAGGCCCGGTCGACGCATTTGTTTGTTGACGGCGTGCGTTTCTTTTGTTTCCTATGTGACGACAAGTGAGAAAGATGCACATTATAATTTTCTGATTGTCATCAGATACAGAACATACGTGATTTTCTTTGTACGATTCTAGTGTTTTGCCATCGTCTGAGCGAGTGAAGGTGTTAGATTCATCTGCAAATTATTTTTAATTACAGCTGGACGACAGCACGAACGTTCCAAGTTTAGCGATTCTGATGGTGTATGTGAGATATCGATACAAAGACAACTTGAAAGAAGAGTATTTCTTTATAGTCAATGAGCATAATTAAGACACAATACAGAAACAGTATGGAAGTTTGTTCTCCTTTGCGGGTAGCGCTGTTTATAATAGAGCCACGATTTAATAAGCTTGTAAATAATAAACAGGCCCATCCCTCGCATTAAATAGTTACTGTTAGCAGATGATCATTAAATCATTTTTATTACAACATACTATAATTTAGTCAGCTTGTTTAAAATCTGATTTGGTATCGTTTTCCAAGATATATTTTATTTTCAATTTATATTGGTGTTCATTTCTGTCGGTGTATACGAGTTTATACACCTTTACGAGAGGACCTAAATGTAATTTTGACATTTGAAAAATTGCGATTTGTAAATCTCTACAATAAACGTTTTACTCATGAAAATTGGACCACTATTAAATAAATCACCGTCATCCGATAATATTGTGGAGCAATATTTAGCGCACCAGGACAACACCCACAATTACGTTAATCTTATATTTATATTAAATTGTATATTGAGGTCATATAAAATTTCAGATTACAAGGAGCAATTCTTTTATTTAAACGGCACAGGTCCCTGGTGCAAAAGGAAAATTTGCTGTCTGTCCGTGAAAGTGAAAAGTTTATGATGCACTGATCTAGACTCCATTGGACTTTCTCCGCAAGACGTTATACTTCTTCTCGGAGAAGAGCTTTCTTTCACTATGGTTGGCTGAGATGTTTCTATCTTGTTTCTTTATGTATTCATGGGTGATTGAATTTTGCAGATGATTAGCCAGTCCCACGTCAACCTTTCTTAGTCTTTTCTTAGTTACTTTCTTAACGATATATTTCTTGTTTGCAGGTTATACTGCTACTATTCTTACCGTCACTGAAGGGTCCCGGTAACGAACTGGCAATCGACAGTCTATCGTTAATGAATTATGAAGAATACAGTGATGCAAGGGGCATAATATATTGCGAACAACGTGCTTCTATAGAAGTAAATAAATAGAACAATGAAACAGGATATTATAACAGCATTGCTATTCTCTTTTTCTGGGTTTTTTTCCATACATATCAGGAAACTGTATCCATTAGAAAATAAAGAATAGAGCTGGCGTATTGAAACCCGTCACGTAAACTAATAATTGGAATGCCGCTATTCTGCAATTAAAAAAAAATCCATTGTAACGAATTTTCCAATGTCTGTGTTATGTTATGTACTGTTATCACGAACGACGTCACTGCACATTAGACATGCGCATGAGTGTTCAGTCCTGCAATGCAACAGCCATGCCTAGTATCTATATTTATTACTGTTCTCAAGACCAAGATAGCTATAGCTCCTCTTTAGACCTCCTGGGTACCATAGGCGTGGTGGCAGGCTCCATATCAACTTCATGTAACCGGCCTAGCGTCAGAGTCTAGTCAGTATCCGTGAGTCGAGTCCGTTCTAAAGGACGAATAGTACATTATGTGAGATATTCCCAGCCAACTCACAGCCTTCAACTTCATAGTTCTGATAAAAACGACACGCCATACTTTTGCGTTGCGCAGAGACGTCAAAACATGCCTATTGCCGGAAATAGCAAGCGGAAGCCGCTAGGCACAATTGTGGGGGAACAGGAAATATGACTCTCACTTTAGATTGTAAGTTCACATGGTGTGTTCAAGCCTAGAAGGTGTTCTGGGTCCTTCAAGCAGGCCAAACTTCATTGTGTGACCAACCAATTCTTAAAGTAAGGTAATACAATGGTTATAATTATTATAATACTGATGTACTGTTTAAAATGTTTACAAATGATCATAGTCTAACTTTGTGTTCTTGTGGGATTGAAAACAAGCGCCATGTTTCTGTTTACTGCACTTGTTAGTAGAAACTTCAGCTAGACACTCTGTTGTCATTGACTACTAAAGAATATTTCCTTACATTTTGTGGCAATCTACTAGTAAAGAATATTTCTTAATTCTTTCACGATATGCGGCTAAAGTAATATTTCTTTATACTCTTTCACATGTGGCTAAAGAGTATTGGTGTTTCATTCTGTTGCCATGTGTGGCAAAAGAATATTTCTATTTTGTTAACACGTGCTACTAAAGTATATCACTATATCTCTTTATAGTCGGTTACATATGCGACTAAAAGAAGATTTCTGTATATTTTGTGACAATATGCCAAGGAAGAAGATTCCCTTCTATTCTTTTACAATGTATATATTTACTTTTCTCAATATATGAATAATGTGCTTTTCAAATGTACTTGCTGAACATTGATGCTTTCACAGAGGAAATGTAGATTAAGAGTCTATCTCTTTAAAACCATTTACACTGACTCACACCTGTAGGGATGTATATATCTGGTTATTCTTTTATTCACATTTTCCCCCTGAATATGGTTTGTGAAATTGTCATGGTTGTTCTGAGAATAAATGCTAATTAATAAGAGTTGCACCATATACCCAAATGTTAGCTGGACGTTGCACACACCGACAACCTTACGTAGTCATATGATGATTAGGTGGTTCTTACGGTCAAGGGCATGCCATTTATGTTCTGAAATATGATTGGAAAACAGCCCATTTCTGTCTGTGTGCATGAGATAACCTGAAATCTTGGGTGGTTTAACAATGTCATCCCGCAGCCCTTTGTTTAGAAGAGACCGCGGGGAATGACCATACTTGTTTTGTTTAAACCAGTGCGTATGCTAAATACATAATGCGTATAAAGGCAGTTATATCAATACATGATGATGATGATGTTGATGAGATTATATGGTGGACAATTAACTCTCAACACTTGAGGATGATGATGATGGTGATAGGCATTGGAGATCCAAGCTGAACCCAGAGAAAATAGTATGAGCTTATTTACAGGCACCTGATGATGACAGTGATGATGATGATTTTATAAGGTTGACCCTTAACTCAACTTACATCCATCTCACCACACCCTGTCTTATCAAGCAACAGTCTCAACCTATCTCTGGCTTACTAGGAAGTGTCACTACATGCACCTTTCCCATGCATCTACCATAGTATGCATCTAGTTCAACCCACTTTCATCACAATATACCTTGATCTTAATCACATCATGCCTCTACCACAAGATAACTTCTTTACAAACATGTCTGTTACATCCTGATGACTTTGAATCAACTTAATTTAAAATAACCAGATGACCTGATCACAATCAGACTCCCTGGTCTTAAGTTATGACTATTATATTTTTATTTGTCCTGGTTGCACCCAGAGTTGATCCCATCAGGACCATACAGCATGATATGATGGATTGAATGCCATCTATACAGATAAGAGGGATGTGCTCTCACTATTGAGGAGACACATGCTTCCCTCTCTTGTCTTATTCTTTTTTTTTTGGTCTTTATTTTGTTATTTTGTTTTATTGTTTCATGACAGGTTTTATGATTTACTGATATGTAAATTGTAGGCAAATGCTTATGAAGTTGTATTTTGTTTGGACCATCAGATGGGGCGCTTAACCGAAAGCCTACGGTTGTGAAGATGCGGTCTTGGTTGCTGAGGGCGGTAAACTTGTATGTCATGTCCATCTTTTGCCAGCCCAAATATTAATACAGCCCATTTCCTTGCATCATCCACCACCCCCATCCTACCAAGATCTCACCCATGTAACCCATGAACCCAGTGAGAATTCCTGATGTTAGATCCAAATTGAAGACCTTACCATTCCTCACTCACTTTGATGATGACCCCTTGAGAGAAAACTGGTTCCCCGGAAGAGACCTGCATCCATGTGAATCTTAAACCCACCGAAGTACCTACCGGCAGATATCAACTGCATCAAATATATGAATATCCTTTTTTATTACTTTTGGTAGTACTTTGTTATACATTATGATATTGTAATGATGTGGATGATTTCACTATTTGTGTTTCCACAATTATGCAGTTACCTCAGTTGATATTCCATGTGAACCTGACAATGTTTTCTCCAGAGATGTAATCAATGTGAAGAATATATTTGGTTGTCATATTTTTGATTTATTACACTTTATGTTACCAGACCATTTGTTGATTGATTCTTACATATTGTTTGTAAACACAAATATTATGTGATGTCACTGTATGTCCTGTTTATACTGTGAATGGTTTGTCATGATATTGTTGGTCTGGTCTATCAAATACTTGTGTATTATAAATCATATGTGACCATATTAATTTAGACCATATGAGGGCGGACACCTGCACACTAGCACCTTTTCCCCAGTGATAGAAAAGGGCATCCAATTTTGGGATAGTGGCAACAGTCCGTGGTCTCCACACCTTTCCAAGAAGCTTAAACTTATATCTATATATTTTTTTCTTAATTAATTCGTGTGGATACAAAGCATCTTTAGTATCTTCACGTGGGGGCACGAGCCAATAAAATTTAGCTTCCAGAAGGTGATCTTGATAGAGGATAGAAACCCATCCCCTTAGGGCTTACCCTGATAATATTCCTCAGACAATTAAATTCCTCTTAAGTGGGTGTTACATTCTAACAGATGTAACCCCTAGAAATAAACCTCACACATTACTTAATGCGCATTGGGCATTTCTTGCTTGTGGACAAAACATGTTACCACCTTGGATAAACCCGGGAATATACGAAATGACGTCTGCACATGGCTTCCGTTAAGAATACCAAACAAAGAGTAGGCCGTGTGGGACCCTGTTCGGGTAAATTTAAACAATGAGGAGGATTATAAAGCAAAAGAATCATTTTAGTAATGTTTGGAGCGGAGAGGATTAGATATGCAGATGATACAATATTGATTGCAAACAGTGCACAAGATCTACAACAATTAGTAGACGCAGTTGTTGTACACAGTGAGCTGCTGGGGTTGGAATTAAATTGTAAGAAGACACAAGTTATGGTCGTCACTAGGAAGAACGGAGTACCACAATATAATATACAAGTAAATGGAACTATTCTTCAACAAGTGAATCGGTACAATTATCTAGGAACAGTCATAACATCTGATGGGAGATGCCTTGAAGAGTTTATAACAAGAATCGCCATAGCGAAAGCAGCCTTTAGCAAGATGAAAACCATTCTGACCAATAAAAAGATGTCAATTGAAACTAGAAAAAGAGTGTTGAGGGGATACATAGAGCCTGTTCTTTTGTATAGATGTGAAACTTGGACAATGTGCAGTCAAGCTGAAAAACATATGATGGCTGCAAAGATGTGGTTTCTGAGGAAAATGCAAATAATGCCATGGACAGACAGAAATCCAGTGACCAAGTACTACAGGAGACGAGTGAACATCGTAAATTGATTGGAGAAATTAGACGTAGACAGTCAACATTTTTTGGACGTGTTGTGAGAGGAGATGGATTGAAGAGCTTGGTGACAACTGGCAAGATCGAAGAGAACAGACCAAGAGGAAGACCCGAAAAGAAAATACCTGGATGGCTTGGCCAAATGGCATGGACGGAACAAGTGTAGCTTGTCGTCCCGGGAGGAACGTGGAATGAACAAGCACACCTTATTACTTCTTCTTCCTTGGGATTCTTGACTGACTTCTGTCTACACTCCTCCCTTCTGTCTTCCCTTCCATATATCTATCCCTTTCTCTCTCTCTCTCTCTTATTTCCCAATGACATACTCCGACAACAGTTTCCTTCAACAATTAATAAAACATTTATTAAGAAAATAAAACTATGTCTGGTGTATGGATGGACTGTGTATATGTAGGTGGTATTATCTTCTATTGTGGGTGCAGGAATGAACTCAGAATGTCTAGTCTCTGTATCACCTCTCGCCCAGTTTCACGGCTAAATCACATGACAGCAAACATATAACAGGACAGGTCTCACCCTGGATGTTCCGTATGCTTGAGTCCGGTGGTAAATCCGTTATTGAACGGAAAAAAAAACTGTTCCACTGGATCACCGTAAAATAATAATATTCCAGTAAGTCTATGACTTCACCCGAGTCTACTTCACGAAGTTAATAATCCAACACAGGAAAAACCACATCACCACAGTCCAGCATATTGTCTCTATCGACTATCAATGTTCTGACTTGTCTATTGTTTCTTTACTATGAGTCTACAGCGTAAACGTATGTAGTTTTATTTGGCTTTGCTTTCCGCAAGATTATCTTCCTTTTTCATTGTTACTTTGGTTATCTGGATATCCTTTTCTTCTTTTTCAAAGTTCATTTAAGGCTATATGTTATTTCGTCTCCCTATTTGACCCTGTCTATGTTCTTCCTTGGTTTACTGAGGTATTAGATCTCCGCCCAAGTGAAATGCCTTGAGTTTATCAACAAAGCTTTTTCTGTACACAAGACGTATTGGTCTATCTTCTCTGATATGTCAGGATGAGAATTGGAACATGTGAGATGTATAGTAAATCAAGTGATATGATTCTGCCACTTAATACTACTTATGTAAGTGCCCTTCTCCAGCCGTAAGGAAAAGGCTTCCGAAGTAAACACTAACATAAGACATATGAATTCACCAAAGTCTAAACTATTCACTAATAGAAAGCAATGGTAAACGCTATGCACCAACATCTATTTCCTTATGCTTAAACTATTACGCCATGGTTATAATACCTTATATATTCAATTATCATCCCGGAATTGAAATACACTAGCGAATAAAACACTAATATCCCATATTCTTTCAACCATTAGGGACGTGTATTTCTTTCCCCACTCAGGATGCATAGATAATTCAGCCCAGTTTGGAACACACACTAAAACAGAACACCCAGTTTCTACTATTTATATTGAGTGTCCAATCCTCCGTTATTGTTTGATGTTCATACCTCAACACTCGTCTCTTGACGTATCCTGCACATCAAAAGGCGGTGAAATCACGTAGTGAATAGTTGCTCGTTTCGTTCCGTGGTTACGCTGTTTCCCTGGGTTCCCCTTACGCTAATACTTCAAAGCATCCGAACCCGTTGATCACCTTCTCCGTTCATTTTTCCCCAACGCGATCTCCCCGTTTCCCGTGTCCGTCCGATCAGATCGTCAGGCAATGACCTCTGCGAACACCTGTATCCTATTTTTATATCCGTCGGTCAATGATCTTTAATTTATCCTCCTCTCAGACTGAAGTACACGATTGTTAACCCTCCTCCTACATTGTAGTTTTATATGTAAGTTATCAAGGAATCACTAAACTGCAGTTTTCCCGTGACATAGGCCTCCTCTTAAGAGAGTTGACCGCGTCGACTCTTCATCACTGTAGTTTTGATTCCCTTGATCCTTCAACCTATTCCTCTTCCTCTGTAGTTGGATGTCTAGATAGGAAATCCGCTCCTACATTCTCCTTACCCGGGATATATTCTACTGTGAATTTGTACTGCTGCCGCAACACCGACCATCACATCCACCGTGCGTTGAGCTTCAACGAGGTAGCTATGAACATCACGTGTTGATGATATGACTGGATCCTCACATGGCTCACCTCCTCATCTAGTAGGCGACCTCATTGACACCCTACTATACTACTCATGACCGAAACTAGTGTTGGCACATCGCCCCTGTACGTCCTGTCGACCTTCTTTCGACTTGCGTCAACGACGGCTCACAATACAGACGGATTGTCCCATCCTGATTGTAACACTGCTTCCATGTCCTCTTGGTTTCCCCCGGCTTTGCCTCTGGGGATGTTCCACCTCGTCCGCGTTGGACCGAGTCGTCTTTCCCAAACCGCCTCGACTTTTGCTTCTAGGACCATCTTGGGCGATATTGTATCTGGTCAGCCAATCTTCGGTTGGAGTCCTGGGTATTTCTCGCCTTTCCCGACGTTACCCACCCCTTCTGAATTTGGTTACTAGTGAAGGTTTCCCTCTTGTCCTTTCCCTGACGTGTGATTTCCCTCCTCCCGTCGTTAGGTAAATCTGACCTATCACGTACTGTCCTATAGGTCCTCCTATGTTGTACTGGCGATCTCTGGTCATCGTCTGGAACTGTAACCGTTTTCTTAATGGCTGCCATCACCATAAAGTGCGAAACTTTACTCTCGGATCTCTCCTCATATTTCTTAATGAGATGTCTAGGGAGATTTTTCAGTTCTTCCCCGATCAGGATTTTGTAGATGTTTTTGGACACCAACTTTTCCACAGGATAAGGTCCTTTCCATCCTACTTGGAGTATATTGGTCTCTGCTGGACCCCACACTTCCACTTTGTCTTCCACTTTAAAAGCTATTTTACTCTTAGTCCACTTGTTGGGTGGTGCTTTCTGGCACTCTGAACCAGATTTCACCCACCGGCGAACATCACCGGTCATTCCTGGCCAGCAATAATGGCCGGAAATTTTCTGCAAGGTCTCTCTGACACCCATTTGTCGATTCTCGCCTGTGATGTGTCCACTCTGAAGAATGTGAGGACGGTGGGTCTCCGGAACCACCCACTGCTCGTGCAGGTTGTCTCCCCTCCCAGCTCTCCGATAGAGTAGTCGATTCTCCAGAAAGTACTGTCCCCATTCTGGTGGCTCAGCACTTCTTTGCAGCTTCCTGTAGCAAGGACGCAACGTAGTATCCTTCCTCTGGGCAGTATGCTATTCTCCTATCTCTGAGTTGTCGCATAGTGTCTCTGCCTCTTTCTCCTTCCCTTGAGATCCACTGGCTACTGCTCCCCTGTGGGCTGGCTGTTTGGGCATCCCCAAAAAGACATATTTCGTGCCAATGATCATGGGAAATAAGGAGTCAGATAATACAGCAGCTGGAATAATGCCTGTGACGTACCTGGATTTAATCTCCACCTTGGCGATTGGCAGCGTCATGGTAACAGCACTCCTCATTGCCTTCTGTATCTCTATGGTCTCCCCTGTAAGTTGGTCTGGGCTTACCAGGCTGGCATCTATCACAGCTTCCCCATCCAAACCTGAATCGTAGAGACAAGCCACCTGCTGGCCATTGACTTCAATCAGTTCAACCACAGGTGGTCTCTCTTGGTCTTGAGTGTGTTCCATCTCCTCGACCTTTTCCTTGCATCTGCAGTCCACAGTATTATGTGTTTTCGATCTGCAGTGTGTGCACCATTTTCCCTTCCAAACTTTCCGTGTGCTTTCTTTGTTCAGCGTTTCTTCACCGACCTCAGCCTTGTCTGTGATCCCCTCCTTATGAATCACTTCGCATGCCGCGAAGTGATAACTTTTCGGCTTTGATCTGCAGTCCTTTGTGTTATGAGAGGGCACCTTGCAGATTGAACACCACTTCTCGGACCACGGTCGTTTAGCTGGAGAATTCGAGGTGTTCTGGTTTCCTTCCTTCACCTTCTCTGAACTCTCCTCTGTGTGCTTTATATAAGGTTCCACTTTTTCTCCTTCCCAGTTCTTAGGTTTCTTTTTCTCTTGTTTCTCCTGACCTTTGGTGGTGGGTATATTGGTTTCTTTAGCTTCCCCATGGACTTCTACGAATCTTTCCACTAGCTTATTCACAACATCCAGCCGTTCCGCCCCTTGCTCTCCCAAGAATGTTCTGAGAGGTTTCGACATTTGCTTTCGCATCTGGTCGACTATCATCATCTCTTCCAGACTTTCATAGTCCCGCTTGAACTCTGCCAAGTCCATCCATTTCTGGAGATATGATTTCAGCCTCAGACTGTAGGCGGCGAATAGCTCTCCCGGCTCTCGTCTAGACGATCTAAACTTCTTCCGATACGTTTGTGCTGTGACTTCATAATGCTTCATCAAAGCGGCTTTTAATTCCTCGTAATGATTTTCATGTCCTGGTGGTAGGCGTGTGTATACCTCGTAACCCGACCCTCGTAATGCCTGGGATAATTTAAGAGCCCATCGGCTTCTATCCAGTCCCATAGCGACTGCCATGGCCTGGAACCGATCCAAAAACTGGCATATCTTCTCTTTACTTTCATCAAAGACCGCCAAGGGAAACTTCATTTCATGGTAACCATGTCCAATCATGTGAGTTGCCCCAGGTGAAGATGAACTTCCTTCTGCTGCCTCTATTTCACCCTTAGATTGAGTGTTGAGTTCTAGCTCTCTCATGCGGTATTCAAGTTCCCTTATCTTGTTGGCTTCCTCTGCTTGCAACCTCTTGTTGTCCTGTTCCAGTCCCAGTCTCCTGACCTCCTGTTCCATTTCCAGTTTCCTGGCCTCTTGTTCTATTTCCAGTTTCTTGGCCTCCTGTTCCATTCTTCTAAGCTCGAGCTCTGCCTTTCGATCTTCTCTTTCTGCTTGACGACGCTCTCTTTCTACCACTTGTATATACTCGGATAGGGCTTGTCCAGACAACCCCATTGCTTCGCCCCTTTCCCTCAGTTCTTCCATCTCTAGTTTATGAGTGGCCATAGTAAAAGACGGTAAGTCCGCAGGTTGGGTAAAGAGACCCTAAGGCAGTAAGTACGTACTACTTATCTCACTTAAATATATATATGTTAATATCTATATGTTATATATGACATCACACAGTACCCCAAAACTACTCTCACAACCTCACGAGAAGATATAGGATAAAGACTTATGTAGACGTGTGAAAGTGTGAACAGGTAAGTACTGTGTTTGAACACCTATCCACAATTATCCTGTCTGGATCTTTCTCACTGTAAGGTCCACAACATTAAAGTACTGGCACCATATATCCCCTTGACAGGCTTCCATTAAAAGTCATCATTATCTATACTTACAAGTATATCCCAATATGTAGGTATCAATATGCATGTACCCTGCTATGCAGTTACCTTTTAATGTACCTATATGCAGGTACCTCGCTAGGGATGGTACCACCAAGCATTGGCTGCTACCCCGCTATACTCCACCTTTTTATGTAGCTTGTCGTCCCGGGAGGAACGTGGAATGAACAAGCACACCTTATTACTTCTTCTTCCTTGGGATTCTTGACTGACTTCTGTCTACACTCCTCCCTTCTGTCTTCCCTTCCATATATCTATCCCTTTCTCTCTCTCTCTTATTTCCCAATGACATACTCCGACAACAGTTTCCTTCAACAATTAATAAAACATTTATTAAGAAAATAAAACTATGTCTGGTGTATGGATGGACTGTGTATATGTAGATGGTATTATCTTCTATTGTGGGTGCAGGAATGAACTCAGAATGTCTAGTCTCTGTATCACCTCTCGCCCAGTTTCACGGCTAAATCACATGACAGCAAACATATAACAGGACAGGTCTCACCCTGGATGTTCCGTATGCTTGAGTCCGAATGTAAATCCGTTATTGAACGACAAAAAACTATTCCACTGGATCACCGTAAAATAATAATATTCCAGTAAGTCTATGACTTCACTCGAGTCTACTTCACGAAGTTAATAATCCAACACCGGAAAAACCACATCACCACAGTCCAGCATATTGTCTCTATCGACTATCAATGTTCTGACTTGTCTATTGTTTCTTCACTATGAGTCTACAGCGTAAACGTATGTAGTTTTATTTGGCTTTGCTTTCCGCAAGATTATCTTCCTTTTTCATTGTTACTTTGGTTATCTGGATATCCTTTTCTTCTTTTTCAAAGTTCATTTAAGGCTATATGTTATTTCGTAAATGTTCCGTAAAATAATAATATTCCAGTAAGTCTATGACTTCACCCGAGTCTACTTCACGAAGTTAATAATCCAACACCGGAAAAACCACATCACCACAGTCCAGCATATTGTCTCTATCGACTATCAATGTTCTGACTTGTCTATTGTTTCTTCACTATGAGTCTACAGCGTAAACGTATGTAGTTTTATTTGGCTTTGCTTTCCGCAAGATTATCTTCCTTTTTCATTGTTACTTTGGTTATCTGGATATCCTTTTCTTCTTTTTCAAAGTTCATTTAAGGCTATATGTTATTTCGTCTAACTATTTGACCCTGTCTATGTTCTTCCTTGGTTTATTGAGGTATTAAATCTCCGCCCAAGTGAAATGCTTTGAGTTTATCAACAAAGCTTTTTCTGTACACAAGTCGTATTGGTCTATCTTCTCTGATATGTCAGGATGAGAATTGGAACCTGTGAGATGTATAGTAAATCAAGTGATATGATTCTGCCACTTAATACTACTTATGTAAGTGCCTTCTCCAGCCGTAATGAAAAGGCTTCCGAAGTAAACACTAACATAAGACATATGAATTCACCAAAGTCTAAACTATTCACTAATAGAAAGCAATGGTAAACGCTATGCACCAACATCTATTTCCTTATGCTTAAACTATTACGCCAAGGTTATAATACCTTATATATTCAATTATCATCCTGGAATTGAAATACACTAGCGAATAAAACACTAATATCCCATATTCTTTCAACCATTAGGGACGTGTATTTCTTTCCCCACTCAGGATGCATAGATAATTCAGCCCAGTTTGGAACACACACTAAAACAGAACACACAGTTTCTACTATTTATATTGAGTGTCCAATCCTCCGTTATTGTTTGATGTTCATACCTCAACACTCGTCTCTTGACGTATCCTGCACATCAAAAGGCGGTGAAATCACGTAGTGATTAGTTGCTCGTTTCGTTCCGTGGTTACGCTGTTTCCCTGGGTTCCCCTTACGCTAATACTTCAAAGCATCCGAACCCGTTGATCACCTTCTCCGTTCATTTTTCCCCAACGCGATCTCCCCGTTTCCCGTGTCCGTCCGATCAGATCGTCAGGCAATGACCTCTGCGAACACCTGTATCCTATTTTTATATCCGTCGGTCAATGATCTTTAATTTATCCTCCTCTCAGACTGAAGTACACGATTGTTAACCCTCCTCCTACATTGTAGTTTTAATGTAAGTTATCAAGGAATCACTAAACTGAAGTTTTCCCGTGACAACAAGGAACACTGAGCTGATCCACGACGCTGGTGATCGAGTGAAATGGCGAGTCATGACCGCCCACGCTTTCCGGCATGGCACATGATTGATTGATTGGAGCGGAGAAACTACTGTCGCGCCGTGAAATACTATGATGGTGTAACGAATCAAGCTGACATTTCTTGCTGGTACATTGAAAGGGGTATGAACGGTTCTGTAAATGGAAGTGATGATTAAAAGCAGGATGTTTTCTCCAAGTTTTAAATCACCGTTAAAGATTATAGTTAATTATTTCCGTAGTTTTCGAAACACTATTTTTTGTTTAAATGTCAAGAAACCCACCTTGGTTTTGCGAAGTGTTGGGACCATCACATTTTGTAGTCAAACGTGCACTGAGTGCACTAAGTGAGGGCACTGTGACATTTCCTGTGCAGCCCTTGAAAAATCCCGAAACACAGCAAATATATAGAGAGGCAAATATTTCAGTGTTAAAAGGGTACCCGCGACAGCAACACATGTGGTTTCTAACTTTAACATTAGTCCACCTCCCCCGTTCTCCTTGTGGAAAATTGTCAACGACTGGAGTTGTAAACAACAACTAAAAGTAACTGTGAAACCGAACATCTAGCGTCAACATTGCATCCCCCTTTACCCCCAATTTTCACAACATCACACCCTCTACCCCTAATCAGAGTGACGCCATGCTCTCGTGGGAATTGAACTTTATCATGAGAAGCGGTAAGAGTACATAATATATAAATTAATAGGTGAGCTCAACAATTGCCGGCAGAAGTTGTGGGTCCAGGTGAAATCACCAGAGATGAATTGACGTAACTAGACGAGTGGCCAGTTCAGCTGTTGTTGTTGTGATGTTGTGTATTTTAGATTCATGACTGTTTTTTGGGGTAAGTTAAAAACCAGTCAACTTAGGACTAGTATATATAAATTTATATTAGAGTTTTCTTTGTGCGTATCAAAAGAAAATCCTTGAAGAGTTAAGTGCATTTTCTTTGACTTATAGAGATAGTGAAGAGATGTCGTTCTGGTCAGTTCGTGCCCTTTATAAGGAAAGATATTCCTGTTTTCTAGTAATTCAGTCTTCCTGTGTAAATAATGATTGAGAAACGCTCTACCTTGCTACTTTCTAGAATATTACTTGTATTCATTTATGAAGATACTTTTCTGGAGAATTTCGTACAATCTCTTTGTCTTTATAGTCAGAGTAGACTATAATTTTATGTATGTGTATTCGTGCATAAAGAATCAATAATGACTTCATTTACGAGGGAAGTCAATAATTAACTCACAAATGGCTGTAGAAAAATAACTAAATATGATAATAACTAGAAACTAGTTTATTTTTATACATACATTGTCCCTTTATTTTTCAACATAATTTCCACCAACATTGATGCACTTATCCCATCGTTTTATCAGTCCTCCCAAATCGGCTGCATAGAACTGCGTGCTTTGTTTCCTAAACCGTGTTTTCACTTCACATTCAACTTCAGTGTCATTCGCGAAATGTCTCCTGCCAAGGTGGTTTTTCAGTGGACCAAAAAGGTGGAAATCGCTAGAGGCTAAGTCGGGGCTGCAAGGTGGACGTTCCTTCTGAGTTAATCGAGCCGTATGTGGTCTGGCCTTGTCATGACGAAGCAAGACTCCTCTAGTCAGCAGTCCTGGACGTTTTCTTCGAATTGCATCATGAAACATAGAAAGAACTTAACTATACGATTCAGAATTCACATTATCACCTTTCGTCATGAAATTAGTTAAAGCACGCCTTGACAATCCCAGAACACTGTCAGCATAACTTTCCCTGCTGATGGCGTAACCTTGAATTTTTGGAAACAAGGCGAAGAAGGATGTTTCCATTGCATTGAAGCACGCTTTGATTCAGGCTGTTAGTGATGCATCCATGATTTGTCCCAGTAACAATCCTTTTCAGCATGTCTTCTCCTTCATCTTCGTATCGACAGAGATGATGCAAGGACAGGCCTAATCGGTTCAATTTGTGTTCCTCCTTTAATCGTCTGGGTACCACCTTGAGCACACTTTATTAAATTTCAATCGATCATGCATTATGCTGTATGCTGAACCATGTGAGCCCCCTTTTGCAGATGCTATAGAGTCTATCGTTACACGCCTTTCACCTCTAATCATCTCCTCCACCCTCAGCATGGATGCTTCTGTGCATTCTCAACAGGACGACCAGATCGGATTTCATCAACAATATTAGAGCGTCCTTGAGAATTTTTTTTTCTACACAGCTATGCACCGCTTTACGGGACAAACATTTGTCAGCATAAACATGAAGCATTTCCTTATGAATGTTCTTTGCAGGATGTCCTTTTCCCCCACAAAATAGATGGGTGTATCGGACGAGGGACATCTTGCTTATGATCGAGGGGTTTACCGGAAGGTTGTTTTGGGAGCAAGGTTCTGCAAAGGACAGGCTACTGAATGAATCCTGTCATAATAAATGATAATAATTAGCGATGACACAGAACGCTGTCTGCAACAGAAGAGAAGTAGGGTGCCTCCTTGCCTCCGCTAGTCTATCAGGCAGCCTTGGGCAACGTGGAGTACCCATTTAGCCCCTCCCCAACCTCTTTTTCTCGTTCAGAGTCACGAGAACCCATGCCAGCAGGTGTTGGATGAAGCTTGGGAGCAGCAAATAGATATTTGTTGGGTATGGTCTCAAGTTTCTCGACCGTAGACAGAAAATGTCATTATAGAGACAATATTTAAGGTCCACTATGATCACTGAACAATGAACAGACAAGCTGAAAAACATCTGATGACTGTGAAAATGTAGTTTCTGAGGAAAATGCAAAGAATACCATGGATAGACAGAAAAACGAATGACAAAGTCCCACAAGAAACAAATGAAAACCGTAAACTGATGAGAGAATTTAGTCGTAGACAGTCAACAATTTTTATGAGAAGAAATAAATTATAGAACTTCGTGACAACTGGCAAGATTGAGGGGAAAATAAAAAAGAGGAAGGCAGAGAAGTAAATATCTGGATGGCTTGACCACGTAGTATGATAGAGACAAGAACACAGAACTGATCCACTACTCTGGTGATCGTGCGAAGTGACAAAACATGACCGCTCACGATTATTGGCATGGCACATGATGGTAATTATGAAGATCACTGCCGAGTAGGAAGGCAATAGTAAACTACCTTGTTTACATCTTCCTCGTAATTATGTCTGTGCGTGGTAAACTACCTTGTTTACGTCTGCCTCGTATATTAATAATTATGTCTGTGCGCAATACATTCAACATGATGATGAAGGACAGTTTGTCATAATGTCATGTAGCAATATCGGTATCAGAAATGATTGGTAACACGGGATACAAAAGGCTGTAGAATGAAATGATCACCAACGCCACACGGTACGAACTAGAAGGAGAAGGAAGGGAAATTGGGGTATTTAAAACTTATATTTATGACAAAACGAAACAAATAGTTAAGTAGGCCTTGTTTTATCATGAAGGCGTATAAATATCAGTTCCAAATACTTGTCTTCTGACCTATACAAATTAAACAGTTCTTATTTTAAATAATGGCCAATATATATATGGTTGAAATGCGTTCAATTTCCCTAAGAAATTAGACTCCAAATCATAATGATATTTTTGTTAAACCAGCCGTGGCAAACATTTATGACCGAGCTACTTTTACCCAAGTCGTAGGCGGTGTCTAAGTGAAACGGAAAATTAACAACCTGGAAGCGTCTGGGTAGCGCAAAGAGACATGACACTTACTGGTGCAATGCAACATGTGATTATGATTTGCACAAAGATAGGAGAGGGGCAGTTCTACAGTCGGAGATTTAGAAGAAAAAAAAGCTAGAACTAAAACATGGATGAGAGAGAATGGTATATAATTATCTCGTGCCCAAATTGCGCATGGCTATAGCGTTGATGTAGCGGTTAGGACGTTATGTTGACAATGTTAATAGCTCGGTTCAATGGCAGCTATCGATGTTTCCTACGGGAGGCAAAGACTGGCCACACATTCCTCCGTGCACTCTGGCTTACGAAAATTAATTGTGCCTCACACGGCATATACCTACAGCAGGGAGTCTCCGTGGCTAAGTGGTTCCGCAGCCTGCTTCGAGGTTCGTGGATTCGATTCCGGGCTACGAAGTTCGGTCCACGAGTGCAATTTTCTCGGAGACTGCTGGGGGTCTTCGCTGAAGCCACAGAGTCCATGCTTTGTGCGACGGCTTCGGCAGGCCGCACTGTGAGAATAGACAGAGTCATACGGGATAAAACCAGGCGCAATAAAGACGATCATAGTGCCTTGTAAACCCTTTAAACCATACCCACGGCAAACTCCTACAACGGAGATCGGCTTATTAATGTATATTAAGATTAATTTAGATATGTGATCGAAGACAACAATAAGTTAATTTAGTGCATTATTTTAGCTTAATCGCTAAGAAAAGCTATCTTAGAAATAGGGAACCGTTGAAGAGTTGTCGATCGATGAAAGACTGTCGCGCCATTCGTCTACAGGCAGCTGCCATTCTTTGATGTTGGGGAAAGACTGTCCTGATGAAAGTCAGCAAGATCTTTTGTTGTGGGGAAAAGATTTCTTCAGATCACAAGCCGGCAAGACTTTTGGAGTACCATGGAACAATTCCCCAGATGAAATCGGGAGAGCCGGCCGGTTGTTTACATCGAGTCGGAAAAGGAGAGAAAAAAAATAGTTTCTCGACGCCTAGTGTCTAGTCAGATTTGTGACCTCATTCAGACACAGTTTTAAAACAGTCTTTACAAACACCTTTGGCGGGAGTCGACAAAATGTTGTGAGGCATCAAGGATGTGTTTGATGTTCCTGTTCTGATTATGGAAAGAGACCACGGTGTTTTCTGTTGATTTACATCGGCGGACATTTGTCCATTGTGTGATTTAGTGGTCTCGATTTCAGACGGGAATAAATATTGGGTATTTAATTAAATAAACCCAATTTAGATGATTCTTAGGAGTCGAGAGTAGTAATGTGCGTTGTGAGAACTTATTGTAGGAGCGTCGGCAGCAGTAGGCTATCGCGTTGCTTAAACTAGCTAGTGTGAGATATCAATTCACTCAGTGAGTTAAGAACAAGGTAGAGGGATGATATGCGGGGAGATTGGGGATGGTTGGGGGGGGGGGGAATAAAGGAAATGTCAAATGGTAGGATCTTCCAGTAGGGTATCTACTGGGTATCTGCGCTTTTCCTTTAGTCTTTCCTTGTCTTACTATGACTCAGACTGATGTGATGAGTTCCTCTGCCTTATGACAGAGGTTAGTTCTCTGTTAAATATCTGAGTGCGGCCGTCGGCCTACACTCACCTAATGAAGGTTGGAATCGGGTTTCTCTCACCGGGTGTTCTCTCTTCAACAGGTTCCACTATGTTTTCCAAAAAAAGCGAGCAGACAAGTAATAGAAGAAGATTATGGCTCGATCATTGAAGGTAGTTTTTACTCAGCGACATTTGCACTAGGCCCATAACCCAGAGGGTCTGCAAGAACCTGGCCTCTGCTGAGCAGGAACCGACGATCATCTAAGAGTGATTCCTCCGTGGTAGTTCTCACCATATTAGAGTGAAGATACTTACAATGTCCACAGGGACAATAGTATTCATATAGAGAAATTAACAATTAACATTGCGTTTTCCAAATGGTGAATTCCTGTGAGAAATTAACAATTAACATTGTATTTTCCAAATGGTGCATTCCTGTGAGAAATTAACAATTAACATTTTGTTTCAAAGTGACAGTAAACATTTATTTTACTGTACAAGGGTGATCAGATCACAGAACTTTAAGTGACATATTTGTTACACTGTGTGTATCGGATTTATGATCAGTATTGGACTACATCCATCCTTGGTGACCAGGCATCCGGACTATCCAAGAGTGATTGGAGTAAGTCGACACCTGGCCGGAGAGTCGCATCATTTGGTGAGGTCCTTCTGTACTTGATCTATGGTGCTGTTGTGTGGCCGGTACTGTGATGAAAGCAGACTTTGATCCTGAGCTGTTCGGTCTGATTATACGACAGACATTCTACACACACACACACTATGCACTTACCTGACATGATTTTACATTAAATTAATTTGTCATTTTGTTAGAAGCTAGAGTTGTGTAATATGTTTTGGAAAAGAATGAGAGGGGTCATGGTCCAGTGGTAAGAAGAAGAAGAAGAAGAAGAAGAAGAAGAAGAAGAAGAAGAAGAGAGAGAGAGAGAGAGAGAGAGAGAGAGAGAGAGAGAGAGAGAGAGAGAGAGAGAGAGAGAGAGATCCAAAGACTGAAGGGGTTTTGTGGACAGAGATCCAGGAGATCCTCAAGATACTGATATGGAGTTAAAAGAATGGAGGTGTTGATTCCCCTCACTCCAGGGACGACACTTATTACGGCAAAGCCAAAGAAGATTGATAAACCAACACAGAACTGGTGTCGTGAGCCGCTACACGCTGCGGGATTTGCAGAGGAGAGGATCCGAGCACTTATGGTTCGATGTGCAATGAGGATGATCTGTCGACTAACTAACTAACTAACTAACTATACCGTATTGCCGGCGTGGAGGCGACGGAGGTAATCGGCAATGGAAGAAGCTAGTTTCTCACAGCCAAAGGTGCTAGGATATGTGTGAGGGCATGAAGCAGGCTTCTCTCCTCCCCAAGGAAAGGGTGGCTTGATAGCAGGCACAGACAACGCAAAACAAGAAGACAGCGGAAACGTATCCAAACATGGTTCGAACGTACAGCAGGAGAAAGATACCTGGAGTCATAATCCCGGTGGCCCGTCCCCAGAGTGTGTCAGGAAGATAAATGAACGAAACATTTCGGAAAGGGAGAACATTTAGGACGATCAGAAACCTCCTGTCGTGCTTGCTCCGCGGCAGCTTTTATCACTACCTGCCCAGTAATTCTCAAAGTGTAGTTAAATGATTAACTATAAATCTTAATTGTAACAGTGAATCTAGTTTATTTTTCTTTATACAATATTACTGTATTGGTTGAATTAACAGTGTATACTAAACGAAAACAAGAAATTTATGGTAATAGGCTACAATATAGATTAATTTCCGGAACATTAACAGATCATGAATGCCGAGTGAGCTATTCCATTCCACGGGGTGACTTTTTGCTGTGCAATCAAACTTTATTTGGATATTAATCAAAATCCCATCCTCATTTGCTCTGTTTCGAAGGTGTTACTGACGCAATTCCTAATCCCGCTTACCAGGTTCGAAACACAGCTGTGGGCGATTTGGCAGCAGACCGCCTTATGTTGGTTTTCATGCAATGGTATAGGTGCCGCTCGTTCAGAAAGCAATGGTAAACCACGGAACGTAAACTTGCCAAGAAATCACAAACATCCAAGATATGTTGGGGTTGACTGTAACAGCATGTAAAGGATATGCATCTAACTAACTCACCATCATCAAATTCTATTCTAAGCAATGATTAGGTTATGGATATATTGTATTAGAGTTTGATGTTTTGGAAGTCTTTGGTTTTCTTTAGGCATAAAGTAGGGAATTATATCTAAACTGCCACTGTAACATTAATATAGTGTGGATGTGTGTGTGTGTGTGTGCATGCATATGTGTACCTGTGTGTGTGTGTGTTTGTGTGTGAGTGAGTGTGTGTGTGTATGTATGTATGAAAGAGAGAGAGAGAGAGAGAGAGAGAGAGAGAGAGAGAGAGAGAGAGAGAGAGAGAGAGAGAGAGAGAGAGAGAGAGAGAGAGGAGGAGGAGGAGAGGGAGAGAGAGAGTAACATTGTTTTAGATTATGGAGCACTTTTTTGTATTACTATGAGTTACTCTAAAACAAATAATGCTTGTAATTAATTAACATATGTTCTGCCGAACCATATAATTGTAATGATGTAATGTGCCGGACACATTTCACTGGCAAGGTCACACAGTATTCCATCTTGTGTTAACTTGTTCAGCTTTATATGTTGTCGGGCACATACCGAGAGTTGGATAAATTTGCGGAAACACTGACAGAAACAATAAAAGTGACAAGAATAAAACGCAACATTCCAACACGCAATCATCAGACTAGGCAGCGTGTGTAGAGAATTGTGTAATGGCTTGGCAAAATTGCGAGGTCAACAGCTGTTACGTTTTAATGCTCCTTGTTACACTTGGTTCAGGGCATCGCTGGGAGCGGTCTCTGCCAGGGTGAAAGGCTGGCTAGCAGCTGAGCTGGGTGCAGAATAAAGGGGCTACCACAGACAACAATATCAGGGTTAGGGTAGCAGCGATCACCACCACCTTGGTCTGGCTATTGGCTTCGACCCCCAGTCTGTCCTTTGCTAAGTTCAGAAACTGTGGCCTTGATGTCGTTATGGGAAAGCATTGATTTACTATATAGGTCGTGAGCATGGTGGTAAAACCGAGAGCTGATATGTGAGCGCAGTGGCATCTGAGAAGAGGAAATAGCAGGCTTTTAAATATCTGCATCTCAACGCCAATTTATATTAAAATACATCTTTAGCTGAAAACGCATGCCTAAGGCTGTTGGAATATAGATCTAGCTTCTGTATAACCATACTGCTTATTTTGCCTGCTCCAAGATTCTCAAATCTGATTAAATATGGATATAGTTTTAGTTACAGATATAGTGGTTCGTACGTTGTTCCAAATTAGTCTCCCATTGTGGCTGGGTTCATTTCTTTCTTAACTGTGCGGCTGTGGTATTGAACCATCCACATACAATAGGTACCGTTCAGTTTTTACAATTGTCTCGGAATCGTCTACGAATGAAAAGTGACGAGAGAAGGAAATGGCCACCAACCTGACTGTGTCGTAGTCTGGAATACGTGATGAATTAACACTTCACATTCGTATGGTGGCATCTGACATTCGACTAACTTTGTAGGAAAGAGATTTGTGAGTGTTGCTTGAGGGAACAACTCAGCAGTTATGTGCAACTGGAACGGTTAGTATCTCTCCACTAGGATAACCACAGAATTGACATGGATCATTTTTCTTCTAATCAATGCATCTCATCAATTCAGTATCAATTTTTATGATACTGCTTGTTCTCTATAGGGTTACCATAAACATGAATATGATGTCCGTTTAATATCAGGCGGCGTGAACTTAGTTTTACAATCCCTACATACGTGTTTGAAGTCGGCCGTGGGATATAGGGGAAGAGATCATTTTGCGCTTATTTTCAAAATGATTTGAGCGTCGGCTGTATCGAACATAAAGACAGATTAAAAGTTAGTTTCATCTCTCTTACTGAACATTGCAATCATTGTTTTGCGCGCGCGCTGTGTGTGTGTGTGTGTGTGTGTGTGTGTGTGTGCGTGCGTGCGTGCGTGCGTGAGTGTTTGTGTGTGTGTGTGTGTGTGTGTGTGTGTGTGTGATTTAATTGGAAAAGTTTACGTCCGGTAGTTTATCATTGCTTTTGTTTTTAACAATTGACACCTTATACCATCGAAATCAACGCAAAAATGGAATGTTTCGAAATCGCTGGCAACTGATTTCAAACCATCGACTGGGTGGTTATTCATGGAACTGTGAAACCAGTTCATTGTAATGACAAACTACTGATCGTCAAGTTGTCTAGAAAATCACAAACAGCCAATAAATGCTGGTTTTGATTGTGACGTCCTGTAACGTACATGCAGCTAGATGGTTTGTAATTAGGAACCCCCAGTACGAGAATATGTCAATAAGTAAGTCACAAATGGCTGTAGAAAAGTAACTAAATATGAAAACAACTTGAAACGAGTTTATTGTTATACATACATTGTTCCTTTATTTCTCAACATAATTTCCACCAACATTAATGCACTTATCCCATCATTTTATTAGTCCTCCCAAACCCGCTGCATAGAACTGCATGCTCTATTTTCTAAACCACGTTTTCACTTCATATTCAACTTCGGCGTCATTCGCGAAATGTCTCCCGCCAAGGTGGGTTTTCAATGGACCAAAACGGTGGAAATCGCTAGGGGTTCAGACGGGGCTTGTAAGGTGGATCTGCACACCTTAGTTGGTTAATTGTCTCCTGAGTTAATCGAGCCGTATGTGGTCTGGAATTGTCATGAAGAAGCAACACTCCTCTAGTCAGCAGTCCTGGGAATTTCAATCTATCATGCATTATGTTGTATGCTGAATCATGTGAGCATCCTATTGCAGATGCTACAGAGTCTATCGTTACTCGCCTGTCACCACTAATCATCTCCTCCACCCGCTGCACGGATGCTTCTGTTGCAATCTGAACAGGACGACCAGATCGGATTTCATCAACAATTTTAGAGCGTCCTTGAGAAAATGCTTCTACCCAGCTATGCACCGCTTTACGGGACAAACATTATCCCAGCATAAACAGGAAGCATTTCCTTATGAATGTCCTTTGCCGGCAGTCGTTTTGGCCACAAGAAAACGCACAAAAGCTCGTTGCTCTTTGGTTGTACACTCCGTAAGTACAGTCGCTATTTTGTTTATGTATTGTGCATGCGCATTAGACAACTAGCGCCACCTGATGAACGGGAATATAAAGTTCCATGTTGCTGTCACCTAATGACACCTGTATAAAACACCAACTACATTTACCTGTCATCCCACAAAACTTACTTATTGACTCGCCCTCGTAGTTCAGGCATTTACACTGCCAATCTATGAGTCTGGGTGATGTGTATAAATTATGAGGCGATTAACGACAGAAACAGTTACTTAACGATTGGTTGAGGGGTATCACTTTCTGGATATTGCATGTGGTAGAATACGGATAGAATGAATATTTGTACGGGCTGTAAAATACTTAAGACTAATTATTTAGGCGTAATGGCAGAAGATTTAGATCACTGCTATTACAGTAGTACGGTTAACATACGTTACACAAAGAAAAAATAACCCGAGCTGATGACGAATAACTATTCCATGAGATTATTATATAATGTAAGTTGCATATACATTACAGGACGTCACAGTCAACCATAGCATATCCTGACAGTTTGTGATTCACAAAGCACTTTGTTGCGTTCAGTAGTGTGCCACTGCTTTCTGAATGACGCCGCTCAAACATCGTTGCTTTTGAAGAACTGAAGTATTGCAGAAAATGCCCTAGATACAGCAGATCAAGAAAAAGAAAACATAAAAACATTCTACAAGAACTTAACATCGAGGAAGACTGACTCACAGACGACATCGTGTATCGAAAATGTAGTTACTTTGGTCACACCAAAAGTTTCACTTCTTTAAAAAGAACACTGAAAGGAGGCACACTTTCATATAATTTATAGAAGAGCGCAGAGCATTAAAAACACAGTCAAGACAATACACGAGGCAAGAAAACTGGAGAAGGATCAAGAGTCATTCCAACGGGTGTCATCAATGTGAATTTTTCGAAATATAAGACATGGTGATGACATGATTACGGGAAATGTGCGGTCTGTTAGTTCGTGGTCAAGGCTGAGATATTTGAATGGGTCACCATATACATTGGTACCGCCAAAATATCTTCATGAGTCGCACTAACAACGTAATAAAATATGCACGTCTGAATTGTTTTCGCCACGTGCGATTCGACAACTATTGGGGATGTAGTCGTGAATTGTTCTGTTACCACAATAAATTCATGTTGAAATGTCGCTCAACGAGGATGATCTCTTCATCTCTCACTAGGATGTGCACAAAGAAAGACTCGAACAATGACAAACAGCAATGTTCTTTATCTGCCACCTTTACAATCAGATGCTGCATTTTTCTTTCCTTATTAAAATTCAGTTTGCCATAATATTTTATCAACATGGTCAATATAAGGCGCCATTTTACTTCGACACAATAATGCCGTAATTACAGCCAGGCAATCATTTTCGCTAGGGTGATTTGCCAGCAACAGTCTAAGAAAATGTAGTTTTGTGAATTTTCAGCGATTCATATTTTAATTAGAAGTACCATCTTTGCGACCCATGCTGCTATTTCCCATACAATTGTATGTAATGCACTGTCTGGAGATGCTTATCAACGCTGCAAGCTCTGGTACACCTAGGCGTGTGTCTGTAGATGAACAAGTGGAAAAGTACCAGTCATTGAAACTGAGCGTGATGGCCGGTGTCATTACTTCGTGCAGATTACAACAGAGAATCGCGGATCTCATGGCATGAAAAGAGATTAGTCTTTCATTCATTGAGTGATTTCCTCCAGGTTTCTTGAACTCGTCATGTCAGTGTCATACTCTCTGTTCTGTTACTGAGAAGATGTAGTCAGCGTTTTTCAACTTCGAAAGCGTGCATGGATAAAATTGAATATGGATCGTTTGGTATTCCTTAGCCGTGATTTAGTTTAAAACATTACATTGTTTCTGCATATCTAAATTTTAGGGACTGAACAAACATTACATTGAGCAGTGGTCGTAATGAACTCGTATTTTCCAGTTCTTATTTTTCGTCTTTTTACAACATTTTTATAATCCTTTGCGTTGACTGTTTTCTCAGTCGCTGTGTTTATTTATTGACTTAATATTTGCATTGCCGGAATCAAATTTTCTCGTCCTTGTTGTATTTGCATTATTTCCCCAGCCTACCCTTTAAATCAGTTATTCATTAACATTCTACCCCTAAAACGTTGCATGGATTTTTCTGTGTCAATCTGCGCCATAGACGTTTTCCTGGCTTGCTTGTCCAGCATGGGGGATAAGCTGTTTTTGCTGGCTACATGTTGGAAGCAAGCCTGCTAGATTATTACCGAGCCCCTTTAAGACAGTTCATGTCTTTTAAAACGATGTTACGCTAGCGATGTCAGACAACCCAAACGTAATTAAAACGCCTTTTGGATTACATGGTTCTAAGAAATGTTGTTGTTAACATCTTACTATTTAGTGCGTTTTGTCTCCATATATTCAGGCAGACAAATGCAAGATGAATGTTTAGTTATTGGTTTGCTCCTGTATTTAAGTATTAGCCCTACAGAGAAAGAGACTGAACAATATGGTATAAAAGATTGTGCAATGGAGTTGATCTACTTTTCTTTAGACCTCCTTTATTTAGTATTTGCGGACGTTAATAACGGTGTTACCAGTGTTCCTCGTCAGTACGCGAACCCACTCCACTTCAGAGGTATGTGAAATTTACGTCCCCAAGTCAAAGACGAGAAGTCGACATTTTAGTCCAACTGGCCAGTTGCGGGGTTGAACCTCTACCTCATCATCAGCACATCGGTTTCGTAGATGTGGTTTTACTGAAGACTTATAAGAACAAAGAGGACGGATATACAGAGCAATTTAGATATCTTGAAAGGAAATATCTTGAAAGAAGTTAACTCACTCGCATCAAGAAAAACAATCCATCACAAAGGGAAAGAAGGAGTAGATGAGAGGCAAAGGGAGACCAAGATAGAAGATACTGGATAGTTTGACATCTTGGAATGGAGAAAAGCACTATCAGAAATCATTAACAACACACGGGACAGAGGGCCATGGAAAAACATGATCACCAACGTAACACGGCATGGAGTATAAGAAGAAGAAGAAGGTACTTCGCTAGTATCCTGTTCTTTTCTTCTTTGAGACACTTATTCTGCTTCTATCATGTGAATTCTTTATTCCAAAAAATAGTAACTAACATAGACTCTTGACCGGCAGAGACAGACTACTAGTCTTCGTCCAGGACGAAGTATAACTTACTAAAATGAAAGCATCAATAGACTTCGTCTGTCTATTTCACTACTATGCACTTTTGGAGTAGGCAAGAAAATCGGTTAAATGATAAGAAGGTCGACTTCATTGCACTGGATTTTATCTCATATAGCGTAAGACTCTCTTCACAGAGTTAACCGCCTTCCATAGGTGTTGCAAGGGGCCTAAGCTCTGTAGCTCATGTGACACCCCCAGGGGTTGGGGGTGGGAGGGGAGATACTATTGCAAAACGAATAAATGAGTCTGGAAACAAACCCACAACCTTCTAAGCACGAAGAAGACGGCTTAACCAGTTTATGTACATGAAGAAGACGGCTTAACTAGTTTCTGAGCACGAAGAAGACGACATAACAAGTTTCGCCACGGAGCCTCAACACTCTCGCTCATCCCTACCCCAACCAGTACACAAACAAGGTAATCAGTATTTAGCCCTATATTCAACTAACAGAACAGTTATACCGGCCCACTGACTTAACACTAAAATAGAACTGTATGAAACTATAGATGTGCGCGTACACACACACACACACACACACACACACACACACACACACACTCACTCACTCACTCACTCACTCACTCACTTACACTCACTCAGTCACTCACTCACACACTCACTCACACACACACACACACACTCACTCACTCAGTAACACACACACACACTCACTCACTCACACACTCACTCACTCACTCACACACTCACTCACTCACTCACACACTCACACACTCACTCACTCACTCACTAACACACACACACACTCACTCACTCACTCACTCACTCACTCACACTCACTCACTCACTCACTCACACACACACTCACTCACTCACTAATACACACACACACTCACTCACTCACTAACACACACACTCACTCACACACACACACACACACCTGTTTAGATTTGCATGAGAACACGCCTCGTGATGTAATCACCCAAGTCAATGATCACAAGCAGAAGAAGGCATCTAAAGTTGGTCTAAATGGAACAGTGGGACAATTTCGCACCGATTGTCTTGATATATATATATATATATGTATAACAGGTGCAGTGTGGCTACTCCGTCAACGTCAAGCCCCTACTTGGTCGACTTGTCTTGTCAATACAAATCTCCTTGAAGTAATGTTATTGTCAAAAGTTCGTCATATTTAACAAAACGTTCAACATTCGTCCCAACATGTTCAAATGTTCCGCGTGAGCGTGACTCACACCGTGAAATGTTGTTGAAAGTAAAGGTTATTGGTGTGAAATTGACCAAATCAGCCACAGATGCCTCATTGATCTATAAATATATATAGTTAGCATCACATTCTTATGCGCCTCAAGGCGTGCATAATGGTATATTTTTTTTTACTATTTTGCCCTGATCATTGCACTATCGCAGTTGTTTATACAAGCATATGCGGAAGGCTACGCATTGGTACTTTGCAGTCTTGATTAGCTATAGTTTGTTACATTGTGCTACACAACGACAAAATAACTACAACCCATGTCAGTAAGATCAGGGAGTAAGTTATACTTCTCCATAGCATAAAACCTGCGCTGAAATGCAGAGACCATGAGTTACTCATATACCATGATCCCTATCTTGGCTTGCCTACTTTACTCCAGAGGTAAAGGTAACGCCAATACATCGGAACAAGACAAGCTGCAGAATTTGTTGGGCCAGCAAAGCAATGCTGTAACTGTCCTGCTGTGGAGCTTCCAACCTAGACCAGATGCCGACCAAAACTTAGGGCCTGGTCTTCCCTGCCAAGACATTTAGTGTTAAGCTGCATTTCCTTGCACCAGGATAAGGTTTGTACCCCTCCCCCGCCCCACCCCCAGTTGCGCCCCCGCCCCACTTCCCCAAAGCCGTTGGCACAATGTGGAGTGTCGGGTTTGGTGAGCGCCATCCACTATTCGGCGCTAACCAAAAACAGCCAGTACCATCTGTGTCAGAGGGTAGCTCAGTCATATCTGACTAAGACCTGACTTAAACCGGTAAGGCTAACCTAGTCACCACATCACTTGAGGAATCCGAATGTGTCGGACGAAAAACTAGATATCACTGCTCTGATGTAAACAGAAACAACGCAAATACGTCCCCATAATAGCGGACGAACGAAGGAGAAGAGGCTGATACACCATTGAGAATTCTGTGTTTTCCTTCCAGTAATTTACAAATAGTTGACAGATTTTGATACTCATACGCTCATCTCTCTCTTTACGGTTCTGTTATTTTATTGCTGCCGTTTGCTTTTAAGAAGATTGTTGTTTGTCCATCAGGAATGATGATGGCCATTCATTTCATCCAGTGGGGTTAGTTAGTTAGTTAGTTAGTCGCAGTTCCAACTTCACAGCATCGGGTCGTCCCCATTATGCTCCGTTCCTGTGCCAGTGAATATCACACAAAACGCTCCCCACTGCCCAATGTGAAAAGTGGAAAAGACAGGAGTCTCGACAAACAACAGCCCGCACAGATACATTGTGCATAATGCCGCCACCAGAATGTCATCACACCAGTCCCCCACGAAACACCCTGTTCATCTCTGATGGAATCGGCAGTCATTTTCCTATCTGAATGTTTCCTAGATGTTCACCCACACAGTCCACGAAAATACAGTTAATCGCTGATGGCAGTGGCAGTCAACCAGAAGCCCAGCAGCCACGCATTTCTGCATAAGGCAAACACCGGTCACCTCTGGGACATAGCCACCTGCCATCACTCCGAACATGCAGTCACGTTCCACAAAACATCAGGCACATTCAAAAGCATTTCACACGAAACTCACAGCTCACAGTGTCGCGCCACGCACTCACTCAGTAGCAGGGCGACGGAACCATCAAATCCAGTGGGGTTGAAAGTATGGAGCCAGGAGTTCTAAGATGGCTAAGGCCTAATTTGGCTCGAAATGTTCTTTGACAATGTGGGCAAAGAATGCTTGGCGTTCCTGGAGGTAGATCTCCTTAAGTGGTTTTTCTGTCCAGCCTTATTTTTTCTTCAGTCTTTGGCAGCAGTCTCCCAAGTGTCATGATGAATTCTAAAAGCGTTTTTCTTTGTGTGTGTGAGATCTTTAAAGCGTGTCCTCTGGCCGCCTTGGACGTGTTTACCACAAAGCAGCTCGCCGTAAAACAATTTGTTTAGGGAGCCTGTGATCTGGCATGCGAGTCAAGTAATCAGCCAAGCGAATCTGATTCTTTCAGCCTGATTAATTAATATCTCTGACATGTCATGCTGTAGGAAGCCCTTGCGTGAAGCTACTGAAAAATGAACAGTCGCGCTCATGAGTACCTGGTCGGCTGTGTCTTAATGTCGATAAGGGACGAGGTCGAGATTTGAAAGTACAAATTTGCGGGCTGTATCTTGCTGAATACTAATTGAGAGAGAGAATATTCTTTATTCTTAAAGGTTCTCAAATTGGGCACATAGGCCAGTCGTACAGTCGGCCCTTCCAACCACTCACTCACATGAAAGAGAGAGAGAGAGAGAGAGAGAGAGAGAGAGAGAGAGAGAGAGAGAGAGAGAGAGAGAGAGAGACGGGGGGAGGTTGATGTTTTAAGTGCCACACACACACACACACACTCACACGTGCACACACAGGCGCGCACATCCACAAATACAATGGAATCACACAGACAAGCAACACATCAAAAGAAGAATGTACTGTACATTTGCCACCAACAACATTAACTGGAGAAGGCCAGGTGACAGTAGAAGAGATCGAAGCCGACTAGTGGTTGATAGAGATCTGTATTTCCATAGCACGACATCTAACTGCGCCGTGTGCCATTGTGGCATGATGAGAGTCTTCGTGGATCTGATAGTTCCACCAGCACGGCTCTGGGGTCCATCCAATCTCATCACTGATATGTTTTCAGAATGTTCTAGAATCGTTTGGTGAGCACAGACGGTAAAGAAAAAATTACTGCCACTTACCATTATACCATGACCTAAACTATGTTAAAGGCAAACTGTATATTTAATTGCACCGGGTTATTTCCCATATTACCCATTCTTCTTTCAAAAGAGCACCTAGAACGTGTAAATGATCAAGATTGTACATCTCAATGGCCTTTTATGCGAAAAAATTACTGCCACTTACCATTATACCATGACCTAAACTATGTTAAAGGCAAACTGTATATTTAATTGCACCGGGTTATTTCCCATATTACCCATTCTTCTTTCAAAAGAGCACCTAGAACGTGTAAATGATCAAGATTGTACATCTCAATGGCCTTTTATGCGATGCTTGTACATTTACCATTAGCTTGTAGGGAGGCAGAGTTTATTAAGGTATATTATACAGTCATTTGAATTATACAATTAAGCACTTTATACTCTTATCTGCATTATACAGTTTTACACATTATAATCCAAATTATATATGTAGGCAAGTTATACAATTATCCACATGATACAGTTATCCACATGATACAGTAATCCACATAATACAGTTATCCACATTATACACATATGCACTTAAACAAGAGGCGGAGTGGCTTAGATGTCCCAAGGTACGCGCCTGGATCTCGCTGACTTGGTTCGCCGTAGGTTGTGGCGTTTTTACACAATTAGAAAGGACGGTAAACAATTCCATGATTACGGAGTAATAGATTAGACATCTAGCCTTCTCGAGGCAGGGACGAGACGCTGGGTGGACATGTGGTATGTTGGCTATGCACGTTTAACGTCCCTGGTCTCATGGAAATCATAAAGAGACCACATACTAGGCTGCTGCTCATGATACATGTCAACATGATAAAAGCTGCCTACATTTGATGTGCTCCTATAGCTTGGGGGTTAGTGAACGCGGCTTCACAATTCTCCAACACACCGGGTCGAGGGTTAGAAATCAGGCTATTTGGGGGCAGATCGTTTTGTGTTGATTTATATGACATCAGAGTGGACCGTTCAGAAAGCAACTGACTAACTACTGTACTTAACATTGCCTAATATATTACATATTCATACAGCATATAAATTCTAGGGTTGATTACAAAATACAGTCAAGGGACATGCAACTAACCTGTTTTAACCAACAAATAACATATTTATAGCTGGTGTGATTTTTGGCGAAAGGGTTACTGTAGTTCTTAGGGGGTAATAATGTCACGAGCGCTGGCTAACGGTTTGATGCCAGCGTTCGTCGTCCGTCCAACTGAGTAAAAGACTGGACACCTATTCCTTCGTGCATTCAGACTTGCAAAATATGGTGACCCTATGATGACTCGATAACTGTATCACAGGCCAATAGCAGAGTCCTGCTTTGGGTATGATCTTGCTATACTGATATACATACATGTGGATCTGGCCGGTGTTGCGGAATTAGTACAATTGCCGTGAATCGTTTTGTGTGATTTCTGGGAGGAGATTTGAACACGTATGAGGATTTATTAAATTCTTCATTGCACCGGAAATTAGCGAGCAGTCTGCTGAGAGCATCACAGAAAGCACGAACTCCGAAGCTCCAAGTATGGCCTCCTGGTGTCTCCAGAATAAATGCACTCGACTGAACGATGCAATCCGACAACAACCTACGACATCAGAGCGCGGGACAGACTGCGTGATCACTTTGCCATGGAGACGACCCCACCTCCCAACAACTGTTGCCACTTATGGAGATATCCGCGTGCAATAAAAAGTTAGTTCCGTGTCCTGTACAGGACATGGCAATCAACCACAGCATTTTCTGATGTTCGTGATTTACTAGGTATTGTTTACGTTCAGTAGTATAGTATTTCTCGTCGGTAACGTGATGATGGTGAGAATCAGCAGTGGTTCGAATCGCATCGGTAACTTACGGGGTATGTGAGCCGGCCGCTCAAAAAGCAATGGCAAACTACTGAGCGTAAATCTTGCCAAGAAATCAACATACAGCTGAAAGATGCTGGTGTTGACAGCGATGTCCTGTAAAGGATATGCAAAAAAAAAAAAAAAGTATAGTATTGCTTTCTGAACCATTGACGCTCCATGTAATGGAAATCAAGTGCAAAGCGAAATGTTTTCCACAAATGTCGAACCAACAACTAGGTATGTCGGTCAGTTTTCAAACGAATTAATATTTCCTAAGCCGCAGCGCCAGCTGTTCAATTAAAGTAAACCAATTATGCAAGTAATTAACAGAAACAGTTTATTTGATAGTGGCACGATTTTTATATCAGGGCAGTATGTTACTGTTCATGAGCAAGTTTTTATAGCACCTCCTACAATGCGTGCTCCGTCTTGAGTACCACGTAATGTAGTTTATGGAGTCTGGTTCAAGAGTACCAATTCCAACAGTTGTAAAGGTTGAAGGGATGCCATTAAGCGATTTTACTGTACTCGTTACTTTTTATATATTCGGTGCGTGAGTTAAACGGTAAACGTTTCCTTCATGTTCAGTTGGGTGATGATAATAGTTGCCGACATATTACGTAAAATAACATAAAGTTATGTATTCGTTGTGATCCGTTATGTGGGTGCGCTGGTGTATCTAGCTTTGCCAGATTGTGCAACTGAGACATTTCTCTTAAGCAGTAGAGAATAAAGGATGCTACAAACGATTCATAATTTCACAACTAACAGTATATGAACAGATATTACGTTTTATACTAAAATATAATTATTTGGTTTGGGTTAATAGTTTCTGAATTGTTGCATTAATGCTCCTCAGTCACAACTGAACGGGCTACATCGGGTATTTTCTGACTGCAAAGCGCTGGAGAGAAGATCTTGCCGCAGACTGACATTTGAATGTTTCAAGTTAAACATTTCAGTAGACATACGCTGTCGAGGAGGGGATCGGAGCTTCTATCGGCCTATCCGGGAAGCTGTGGTAAAGCAGTAAAATTAAACAGTTCTACCAAATGAAAGAGTTTAATTTAATTAAATGTTGCATTTGACAGGAAATAAACCGGGACACCGAACTTTCCAAAATCATTATTTTTTTTTCTGGACAGTGTATTATACAAAAAAAACCTGGACTTTCCCGATAGACCCGGATGTCTGGTAACCCTGGGCGCATCGACAAAGACGTTACACGGGTAATGGCAAGAGCGCTGTCGGAGAAGAGTTCGAAGCCAGCTCTCGTCACTCGCTACGGGATGGACAATTTGACCACCTAATCATTCATGAACTCAAACCTTCAAAAATATGCTGGCCCTAACACTTCAGATAGCCATAGCAGGTTCATCCGCTATACATTGTTGCCGCTCTGTGTCAGAACGCGTGATCACGTCCATTTAGAAGAATGCCTGTACTGTGTAGGCGCTTTCTGAAATGTGGGTTAATTACAGCAATCTTCTAAATCACCTTCCGGCTGTCACGGTGAAGTATGTCCAGATGTAGAGAGCAATGTCTCCCTGAAAGGCACAGTGTGCTAGGTGAATGGGTAGTTTGAGGTGTCAGGACACTTATTTTCTAAGTAGACCCCATGTTGTTCGTGACTATTGTTGTTACGGAGTCAGGGCAGGGATATTTACAATGAACGTTGGCGTGCTCTCTCCATTTAGTCGGAATGGTTAGAAAGGAAGTGTAGGAAGCACTGAGTTGTTGAAAGCAGTCTAGTGATATTGGATTTGAGAAGCGGGGACGTCAAGGAAACATAACGTTCAACTAGCCGTATGTGGGGAATTAACCGGGGAAGACAGACAGAGTAAGACATATATAGATGTGTGTGGAAGGATGGGAAACACATAATGAAATAAACTACGCCAACTTGTTGTATATCAACACTTGAGTAAGGGAAAAGTGGACATTTATATATATATATATATATATATATATATATATATATATATATATATATATATATATATATATCATAATCATCGTCAAGTGCGTTCTGGATCAACTCTGCTGATGATATTCCTCCATGCCACCGTCTCAAGCCACCCAGCATCATTTCTGTTAGTCTTCCTCTGCCTCTCTTCCTCTCAATCTTTCTCGATGTTCTCCAATGTCTCTTTTCTCATCAAATTACCAAACAAAGCTGTTTGTATCTTTCATATTGTTGTATATAATGTTCTAGTTTCGTTAGCCTCTTTCAGGCAATCGTTGTAAGTTACTCGGCAGTCCAAGGAATTGACAACATTCGTCTCAAAACCACATCTCTGTTGTTTCTAAGTTCTTCCTCATCTTGCATGTTTAGTTTGGTAGGTATTCATTCCCTAATCTTTGATTGTCTGCAGTCTACCTACAAAGCAGCAGGATGTGGTTTGTACTGTTTAATCATTCAGTCAGTAATGGTATAAAACCGGCGGGAAGCAAATCCTGACTCTTGCATTCTCGAATGATACAAACTAGGGCTGCGGAAGTTAACGATTAATTAATCGTTAATTAACGATTAATTTTTTATTAACGATTAATCGAAAACATTTCTCCCATCACTTATACAAATGAACCGGGTGTCGAAAAATTGTCGGATATTTTAAACTTAGTGCTGCAAACACAACCGAGTTGCAAACTTGTACTGAGTCACCATTGTGTAAGCTGCAGCAAGATGTACCAACAAGATGAAGCAGTATGTTTATTATGCTACAGAGTCTTCTACAGGTCAGAGTAGCATTAACTGTCTACATGTCAGATGAAAAGAAGCAATACAAAGGTCCAAAACTGTCAGGTTCAGGTTGGGAGAAGATTTCGAAACATGTCAAAGTTTTGGATTTATTCTGTCAGACCACGGTCCTGCTTGGCGGTCAAGATTTTGTTTCATGTAGCTGTGTATTGCCACTGCTATCATCGTTGACAAAGCATATGACTGTACACGATGATGATCCGGACTACATAGCTAAATTTAAGGCAGCATGTATTAATGACTTCAGTGAACGTGTAGCTAATATGACAAGTATTTAAATACTACAGATTGCAACAGCACTTGATCCACGCTACAAATACCTGAAGTGTTTGTCAAAAGATGCAAAAGAACGAACTTGGTCACGTATTGAACAACAAATAGCAGTTAATGTTCATGATGAGCAGATGGAGACTGCTGCAACGAATGATACTGACATTGACAATGAAACTATATGTGAACCAAATAAAGAGAGTATTAAGCTAATTGAGTCTGAAATGGATAAGAAAGTTGCTGAATCAGTTGACCCTTTACAATGGTGGAAACTTAATGAACATCGATATCCAAAATTGGCATTCCTTGCCAAGACCATTCTGTGCATACCGACTACCTCAGTTCCATGTGAACGATTGTTCAGCTCTGCTGGTTATATTGTTAATAAGACGCGCTCGTCACTTGAAGCAAATACTGTCAACATACTCGTCTGTTTGCATAGTTGGTTATTAGATAACATATGAACAAGACAATCCAGTGATATTTCGATTTTTGACAAATACGACTATAATGTGAGTTATATGACTATAATAGTTTTGCTTTTATCGAAATTAACTATTAATTAATCGTTAATTTTCAAAAGTTAACTATTAAATTTAAATTAATCTGTCGCAGCCCTAATAAACACATATTTTGAAACACGCGGAACAAATTACTTTTTACAGAATTGAAATTACGAAATAAGACATCGCAAAAGTGGACACATGACGCTCCTTTTAATTGTATTTTGTAGATGCATGAACTCTAATATCGTATGGTTACTACTGACGACGCTACTTTTCTATATCGAGAAATTCACAAAACATCTCATCATCATCATCATCATCAAATGCCCTGTCTCAGGAACCACATCTCTGTTGCTTCTAATTTCTTCTTAATTTGTTCATTTACATTCCAAGATTCACTGCCATACAGCAAAAATGGTGTTATTTAGCATTTCGGCACTCTCTTTCTTACAGTCACTGATTGTGACTTATTGCATACAATACTCTTAATTTTCTTAAATGCGGCTTTTGCATGCACTATTGTGCTCCTAATCTCTGTTGTACATCTTCCATCTGATGTTATAAATACCCCTAGTATTTAAAATTATCCACTTGTTATGAATTGTCTCTTTTATTTTTATGTCACATTTAGGTGTCACCATCATTTTCTTTGATATCAACATTGTTACTGTTTTCTTGACATTCAAGACTAGTCCTTGCTTTGCACTCTGTGTTACTACAATGTCCAACAATTGTTGTAGGTCTGTTGCATTATCCACCACCAATACTGTGCCATTTGCATAGTGTATATTGTTCAACTATATAACCTCCGATTAGTATTCCTGGCTTCTCTTTGTGCTCTCTCATTATTACTTTACTATAGATGGAGAAGAGATCCGGTGACAAAACACACCTCTGTCATACTCCTAGCTTTATCTGTTCATAACTACCCTCTTTATTTTTTCCCATTTTAATTGCTGTTACTTGGTTCCAGTAAAAAGTTTTTACTATTCTAAAAACTTTTCCATCAATGTTGATATCTTCCAATATTTTAATCAATTTATTATGTTTTACTTATCAAATGCCTTAGTATAATAAATGAAGCACACATATATGTCTTTCTTTGTCCTAATTGATGTTTCTTCTTCTCTTCTTCTTTGCGTTCATCCGGAGTGTTTTTTCAGATGTGATTGCGGTGTGTCCGGTTAGGCACCCTTGGGTTGAAACCCTTAGGCCAACACATCCGACTTTTAGCGTGCATTTTTGACCAGGTTAGCATTCCTGGGAGACTCTCACTTTTGTGGTACTGTCCACCCCCCAGATGGTCAAGTTGGAACAGTCGAAGACTGCACGGTCATCCCTCAAATGAAGGCAGGGACAGTCCATAGCATTTTCCGCCATCCTGGGTGGCTTCCATAATTGCAGAGCCGACACATAACGCTCTGGTGCTGGGCTTACCGAGGGAATCGTTACGTCCTGCTCATGGCTGCTTTAATTCCTCACTTCAATATATTGGGCATCGTTCGCCCCGGGCCGTTCCCGCACAAACCAGACAGGTTTGCAGATGGTATCCACTCAGCGAGTTTTCGGACATGTGCTTGTCGTTGCGCCCGTCAGAGCTGTTCCAGGCACGACGGATATTCGGAAAACTACCTAGTCAGAGCTGTTCCGAACAAGAGCGGCATTCGGAAACTAGGTAGTCAGAGCTGTTCCTAGCACGAGAGACATTCGGACGAGACATTTCACTCGGACGTAAATGCGTAGTGCCAATTTTTAGTTTGCCACCCGTAGGACGGCACTTCATTGATGTTTCTATTAGTGTTCGTATATATATATATATATATATATATATATATATATATATATATATATATATATATATATATATAATATATATATATATATATATATATATATACAGCATTGTTTGTATCCTTTCCCCTTCCACAAAACCATACTTTTCTTCACTAATTTTCATTTTTATTTTCTTTCTTGTTCTTCTCATTGTAACTCTGAGTAGACGCTTAGTGACATGGTTTATGAGGTAATTGTAAGAAAATCTTCGCATTAAATTGCTACTGGTCTTTTTGGTATAGCTATAAATACAGATTTGAGCATATCGCTTGATAAATATCAACCGCTGTAAATATCATTCAAAATGTTGGTTAATATATCGACTCCAAATTGTCCCAATATTTATCATGCTTCTATTGTGATTACATCTGGTCCAAATGTTTTTCCTTTCTTCATATGTTTCATAGCGTCAGCGACTTCTTCTTTTAGAATAGGTGGGCCTTCTAAGTTACTTTCTTCTGTTAAATCTTCCCTTTCTCCATCACATAATTCTCTTATATACTAATTCCACCTCTTCATTACATTACTTTCCTCCAATAATATCTTTCCTATTTAGATTTCAAACTCCTTGCATTTATTCTAATATTTCTTCCCCGGGAGCTTACTGATTTGTCTGTGCATATATTGTGTATCTTTAAAGGAATTTAATTTAATGTTTTTTTTTTTTTTTTTTTTTTTTTTTTTTTTTTTGGCATTGCTCGTTTAACCAACCGTCTTTTGCCTTCACACATCTATCTCTTATTTCTTTATTTAGCTTAGCATATTCTTATTTGTCATTTTTATTATGTTACCTTTTGTCCAACCGCATTAAGATTTCATCATTCATCCAATTTTTCTTAGCTTTTTGGCTTCTCTCCAGTAATATTTCTTTTGCTAGTTTGATGAATTGAGTCCATTTCCAATTGTTCATTTATGCTCTGTATTTTAGCCATTGCTGTGTACCTATTTTTCACAGAAACTCTGTATTGTTCTTGAATTTCTTTATCAACTTTCAGAACCTCTTTATTAAGTCTCAAGTTCTTAACCATTGTTTCCCTCTCTTTAATCTTACTTTAAATGTGTCCATATAGTGGTACATGATCACTACAGTCAGCACCAGGCATTGTCTTTACATGAACTAACGAATTTCTCAATCTGTTATTTATAATTATTTTTTATCAAGTTTCTTTCTTTTATTTTCCTTACCCCAACTTTTCCATTTTTCCCTCCATTTTGCATGTCAAACCCAATATTTTCCTATTTCATATCATTAATTTTATATTTGTTATTCTATTAGTTTTTTCATTTTTTTTTTCATTTCTTTTTTTACCTTAAACCCTATATCTTCCCAAAATATCCTCCATTTTTTTTTCTTTTCCTACTTTTTCATTAAAATCCCTCCAGAAAAAATTATTGTTATATTATTGGCTGTTTCTTAATTTTAAATAGCCAACTATGAAGCATTTGCTTTTCTGTATGAACTCCCACCCCGTCAAAATGGAGCATATCTCTTTCATCACTCTGCTAGTTGTCAGTAGTGCATATACTGGATAATATTTCCCATACTGTTGGTTTGCTTGACACACTGGCCACCATTATACAACCATCAAATCCCCACCAGTATCCACAATCAAATGAGGCAAATTTTTTTCCATATTTAATATCCCTTAGTTTGTTTTTCCCAGTGTGTATGTGCTCCAAATTAAATTTATTGTGTATTTGTCGGTTATAATTTTGCCAGATCCCTTCCATCTCATCTTACGTATGCCTGGTATATTCATGTTCATGCTATCCATCTCACTTAGAACATTGTTCAACTTTCCCAACTCAGTTAATGTCCTAACATTCCATGTTCCTACTCTAAATTTATTTATTTTAGTTATGGTTTTGCTATCAGTAGCTGGATGACGGTCTGGTGTCACCTGTGGCTCATGACTATCCCTACAGGACGAGGAGGTCCTAAGACAGCCATTAACGTCGTTCACTATCTCTGAAATTTGGTTTGCCATGAAATCTTTTGAAGATAATGTGGTGGTTTCCCCTTGCCTTCCACATCCACATGGTGGTCTTTTACCTCTGCCTTTGACAGACATTTCCGACTGTCAGGACAAGTGAGTGTCCTGCTCAACTCAGCTGCAGAGTTGTCCACTTATTCCGGTGGATATTCGGTCCCCACTGCTGTGTTAGTCACACCGTGGCGTGTTTCCATCGTCCACCACTAGAAGGTGCAGTTGGGATTCTCCCTTCCTAAACTAATGGTCTATGACCAAAACTATCCAGTACTTTTAGAAGTCAGTATATATATATATATATGCCGGTGTCTCTGGCCGATGGGTTACAATACTTTCTCCGTAATCCCGTTTATCACGCAGAGTCTCGTAGCGGGCGAGAACTGGGAGCAGTTCTACGCCCGCTGGTGACTTGCGGAATAACTGAGCCGGTCGCTCAGAAAGCAATGGCAAACTACTGAGCGTAATCTTGCCAAGAAATCAACAGATAGCTGAAAGATGCTGCTGTTGACAGCGATGTCCTGTAAAGGATATGCTAATTAAAAAAAAATAATATATATATTTATATATATTAAGCTACTGACCTATACAGTCACAGTAGTATAGTATTAAAGTTGTTATGGAATGGTGGTATTTCTTAAATAATACAACATGATAGAAAACTGGTCTGGTGAAGATTATTCGAGAAATAATCGACAAAAATGCATATACTATATTAAATAAAACCATTCGGTTATGTGAACAAATATCACAAACTACATTTAGAATTAATCCTGCTTTTGAATGGACGGTCAGCTGCCTTAGCATAGCGATATTACCTTCGTCTATAGAACCGGTGTGCTTGGGTTCGATCGCCATCATAGCGATTTCAAATTATAAACCGACCTCGATCCCAGGCCGCAATGACCTAGTGATCAGATATAGTTATGCCACTATAGGGGCCACAGTGGTATAGTGGTTAGTGCGCTTGTGCACCAAAACAGTGGTCGGGGTTCAATCACTAGCA